>DWNY01000093.1:0-21517 GCA_018250635.1 Telegonus apastus | reverse complement strand
TGAGCCTACTGCCCTCAATCAGTGTAACGTCATGCCAATTGATGTGAGATGGAGAGAGAGAAAGAGAGAAAGAGAGAGAGAGAGAGAGAGAGAGAGAGAGAGAGAGAGAGAGAGAGAGAAAGAGAGAGAAGTATCGAAACGGTAACCAGTGGCAAAGAGAATAATCGAGGAGGAAGGTTACCATGGCGACGGAATAACGATATGGACAATTGTTGTTGTAACATGAACAATGTGTGGCGTGAGAAATAAAATTGTAATGTTCTGAAAACTGTGGCGTTTTATAAATAAACAAATATGTCTAATGTATCCTTCAAAATTGCAGCGCTTGATTTGCTACACAGGGGTATGCATGTCATCCGCTTAGAGGAACGGGACACAACAGTGGTATACAGTGTCTTTTCTATTACTTTAGTACATAGTATCTCGATGATAAAGACCTAAGAAATAATTATCTAAAATTAACGTGACTTAAGATTAATTTGACTGGACCAAATTGGATTTGAATATCAATCAAATAACATCTATAAATTATACTATTAACATGTTTATGTTCTATTTATGTTTGTTTCCTCGACAAAAAGTAATCTAAATGGAAACGATATACATTAATTTAATGGGAAAAAACTTCAAGTGCCTGAGTCTGTAATGTCGTGTATCGACTAATAGCATTATTATGTTTAAGTGATTAGTATGCTATTTTAAAGTTAAATAATTCATTTCATTACACGTGCCTACATTAACTACAATTACCTGAGTTTTACAATATTTTCATGTATTTTTATCATGATCGAAATAGAAAGCTCTTTTAAAGAAATACGGTTTCTTTACGTCCTTTGTGGACTGTTATAGACTTAAATAAAGTCTATAATAGTTAAAGTCTTAAATAAAGTCTATAACAGTTCGTTCACCTCTCTGGTCTACTAAAGACTTACAGAAAGACATTTGTGGTCTACTCAACTTTTGTATGGTCTACTCAAGAATTGTATGGTTTGTTCTTCAGTCATCTATAATTCTATTGGTCTACTTACTTCCACCTCGCAAGTCCAGTGGCACCCCCAGGGCATGGCTGGACGGCATAGGTACCAGCTAAGGTCCAGTTCCAATGAAGACCACGGGCATTCACTTGAGGACAGTAGGCCCGTCTTCCCATTGTTGGGGTTGCACTCGTTGCTGGAGATAATTTGAAGACATTTAATAAAAATAATCACATAAAATATTATTGTATTGAACGATGATCTGAACGTTAAAATCAACTTATAACCACAGACATATTCAACAATAATGCATAAGTAACAGTATATAAGGCTTCAACAATTATACAAAATTGCATAAGTAACAATATATAAGGCAATCTTTAAATGTGAACAATTGCTAAACAGTTTACATAATTGTCGCTTAAATTTTAACAGGTAACTTAAAACTGGTAACTTTTCGGGACCACCCAAAACCGTCCCATTTTGTGATTTCTAGAAAATTAAGACAGATGTTTTCAAATTAAAATTTATAACGAAAGCTTCGCTACACTAAATAAACATAACACTATATAAATTAGCTACAAAACACTAAATAGGACCTTTTTCCTGTCCTAAATATTTGCCAATTTTGAGTTACATGGTGATAGAATTCAAGCGATATAAAAAAATATATATCTGGTCAAATTAAGATGAAAACAGTCAAGTAGGTTACGGGAATATTAAATTGAATTTTATTGATACACATAAAAAAATAATTCGAATCAATGATCTGAAAAATGTTATAATGAGAAAAATATTCTTACAATATGTCTTCTCAAAATCATCATCAATATCTTGTTCAACAGGTCTATTCTCCTTTGGTGGTAAATGTATTGAAGGGGTCGCCTCTGAATCGTCGTCTTTCGGCGGCCAATCTGTTACTGCAGCTGTCGAGATAAAATGAAAATAAGATAAAATCAAACAGGACTATGAAGATGGATAAATTGATTATTATCATACCATTGTTAAAGATGATAAAAGTGAATAATCGTATCGACGAATTAGAAGAAAGACAAAAATTGTAGAGCTTCGTAATGAAGTCTTTATATTTAATCTATGTATGCTTAATTGTTTTATAATAATGAAGTGGCAGACGAGCTTGCACTCTGATGGTAAGTGATCATTGCTTACTATAGACATCTTTAATCAAACCGATAAGATTAGACTTCCACCTGAGGTCGTCTCGTATATGGCCCGCTTAGCACACCCTTCAAACACGCTGTGCTCAGACAGCAGCGATTAACACTGCTATTATTAAGCAGAAAGATATGTGGCGGTGGTGGTGCTGGTCAACCATGAGGGATTTTACCATCTTTTATGCAATTTGATTGTCGTTATCAAAGAACTATATTTAATAGCATATTCTAAAATATAGTTAAGGAATTTATTAAGTATATACTAAAATATAGTTCTCGAATTTGTTTTCAATCTTCAGAACTTTTACTCTTTGTTGTGATCGTATCGAGCGTCCTAATCTAATACATCATTGGAATATATACCTAATTACCATACCTAAAACCAATAAGATGCAATATTTTAATATCCGTATCACTTAAATCTATGACGTCATTAGCTTTTTTAAAATTAGAATATATTTCTTATACAGAAGTTACCAACTCACCAACATCAACATCTTTATCCTTATGAGGTTTCTCATTCTTCGGGACATCTGCTTCCGCTGCTTTTGGTTCTTCTTTAACTTCTGGAACATTCTCTCTTGGGTTCGGTGGGGGTTCTCTCTCAGATGATAAGTCAGGTTGTCTTGTGGTAGTTTTCTAGAAGACAAAGTAAATTATCATTGATACTATCATTAACATTTTTGAGAAATTCTGTGTCCTTATTATTGTATGCTTCTTTCTATACGTATATCGTTCGTTTTTGATTCCAAAACATTGAAAGCTCCATTTCAATTCCAATGAATTTAAAAACTCTGATTTGCATTTTCTTCAATAACAAAAAATAATAACGAATCTCATTTCCCTTCTGAACTACATATTCACAAAAGCACCACATTTTTTCGATTTATAAAAAGCTAATAAAATTAAACGAAGCTTTAAGCAAGAATTTATTTATACGTCGTTCCATTTACGTCAATAAGCTGGATTTTAATAAGGCACTAATCTGAAGGCTTCAATTCGTCGTATAATAAGATGTCTTTTAAGAAGGAAATCTGTAATCCGGATTATGACTTCCGAGTTCCATTATTTTTTTTATTTCACATTTTTCTTTTATATCTTGTGTAGCGACATAATTAATATTATTATTAGCGTGCCTTATTAGATTAGTTTCTATTTAAGCTGCTATTGAGATATTTTTCAATTTTAATTCATTTAACTTTTAACTTATAATTAAACTTTTAACTTGGCAACGAATTCTTATAGTTAGATACTGTTCTATAATCAAGCGTTAATCAGTCAAAATTGTATTGTTAAACTGGACCATGCTATGCCATTACAGAAATCTCTCAGATAGCGATTTTTGAAAGATGATATCACTTCATTGGTGGGACGTGATAATTTTTAGTACATACCTAAATCGAGCACTGTAAAAGTTCAAACCATATGACACCAAAATCATATGACGTGACTGGCATATAATATCATTTTGAAACTGCGCAGTTACTTGAACATAAAAATGTCTAAGACGATAGAAAAGTTAGGCATACCTTAGTCCCGATATTTCCCAATTGCACTTCAGGTGGTAGAGTGATGTGTGGTCGGAAAGTGGGAGGTGTGATAACCGTGGGTTTTTTCTTCTCCTGCTGGGTCTGTACCGGGCTTTTGGGGACCGGTGGGGCTGATGACCTCCAAACTGTTGGCTGGGAGGTGATGAGCCACGGCGGGGAAGGCCTGTTCGTTGTGCTTGTTGTTTATGCTGCAAGATAAAGGTAGGATAGGGTAGGTTAAAAAAAGTGTCGCTATATCTGAGTATAATGACTCTAAAATACTACCATCTTTAGTATGTAGAACACATTTCGTTCTCTTATTGAAAAAAAAAACACAGACATGACATGTCTGGGAAAAAAGCTATGTGAAACTTGAGATGAGGACAAAATAGTTAAAAGTCAAAGTTTTGTCGGTACTCGACGAAATCTATGTTTAAAGGCATTGTCCGAGCAAAAATTTTATAATATATTTTTTGAAAATAGTTGTTCTTATTGTTTTTTTAAACGCTTACTACACTCATAGCCCCAGAGTAGGATTTTCTCCTGTCTCGTGAGTGCCATGGACATACAAACACCCAGACCCAGAACAGAAATCCAAATTCATCATTCAGGTATGTCTGGTAGCGGATCGAACCCAGAATCCATTGCTTATCTGACCGATATAGTGACCGGAATGGTCACCATGTCACGCGGGTCGTCTATTTTATATCACTATTAAGTGCAAATAACAAATGCAACTTACCTGGTACACACTGGTAATGTGCTTCAAGATATTTCAATGTGTTTGGACATGGGTCGCCGAACATGTTGGTGCTGGCTAGTATACTACAATTCTGGTGCATACTGCATCTGTGGATAGAAAGTAATAATGTAATGTTTCATGATCATACCTGTTTCTGAGTTACAACAGCAGTGTTAAGCGCTGCTGTGTTCTGGTCTGAAGGGTGTGGTAAGGGAGACATACTTATTCCTCAGGGGTAGCAACGCGTCTGTGGCCAATCTTGGGTAGGACTCTGATCTTATCTGAGTTTGATTACAGATGTCTATGGGTGGCAGTGACCATTTACCATCAGGTGGGTTGCATGCCCGTTTGCTACTATCATAAAAAATCAGGCATGTGTTGTCGTTTTTTGACCGTTACATGGAGACTAAGTGGGATTGGCATTGTATTATTTGCCGGATTAATGAAGACAGGGGGCGTTACTATATTTTTTGATCCTGTTCAAAAACATTTATAAGAGCTCTTCATAATAGAACAGAATATTTATTTTGATTAAATTGCTTTCATCCCTTCTATGATTCTTTATGTTATAGTGTTTAAATATAGTCCTTATAGCTTTACATCAGGATTCCCCGTGATGTGTGTGCTATACACAAAAACAAAGACATGTACACAAATGCCCAAACCCGGACTCACTCTAAATTCCCTATGTTCATTTGTATGGTCGTATTAATAAAACTACAGAATTTCACATACAACTGTACGCATAATTAACAAAGGCTATTTTTACGGTTATGTTTAAGGTTTTTTATGTATCTTTTACAAAATTTAGACAACATTTATGCAAATATTTCAATTATTACACCAAAGTTTAACCTAACTTAACTTAAAGCTAACGTAGAACATTATAGGTATAGCATAAAAATGCCTTATGCTTCTAAACGTGAGAACTTTTCTAGTATCTTCGGATTTAAATCCAAAGTTCAGAAGGAAGTCTGGTCGCATATTGCCACGGACGTTCCCACTCGGTGATTGGATCAAAGGACCTGGTGCCAAATGCAATAAGTCTGGACTTTGGGAACACCTCTGAATTGTTTATTAAGGTTTATTGTGGTAAAAATACAAAAGAAAAGAATATAAAACCCGTAGTAGTTTCCGTAGTAGATTTTAGATTATTTGACTAGCACTCTTTTCTTTCTTTTTTGGTAACTTCAAAACTTTTTAATTTTTTGTTGCCAGCCCTGTTCTAATATAATAATACTTAAGGACTAGGTTGTACAAAGAACATAAGGTCATAAAAAGGCTCTCTGAATAAGGCGTTACGTTAAATATTCACTTAGAGTTAGACTAGGTTTAGATTTTTTTGTCAAGATTTTGGTATCATTGTTTGTCTTGCCCTTGAAGTTCTAATCTACGATTTTTTGTAAATTCTTATCGCTTTTTTGCTCTTGTTCTTTAAAAGTGTTTTTTTACTTTACTACAACCATTTTCCAAAAGCCATTACTTATGTAAAGCAACCATGACTAAGACTTATATAAAAATACATTTTATAATAATGCAGTAGCAAACGAGCATGCAGTCCACGTGATAAGTGGTCACTGCCATCCATGGACTTCTTTTATCAACTCCAAGTAAGATAAGATTCATACCGTAGCTCGAGCACAGAAGCGTTGGTACTCTGAGGACTAAGAACCCTAATTACACTGACATATAAATTTCCACGAAACCCTCTAGTATTATCAAAAAACCCACATGAAAATCGCTATAAATTTAATCCGACGTAGCGTATAGAACTTCGGGCGCTGTAATCATTCAAGTTCGGTTGCGAAAATTAAATATTCGTCACGCCCGAGTTTATTGCGTTAGCTGGCGAGATTGCTCATAAACTTGACAATTCTCACATAAATAACTAGGAAATTCGATTGTCCCTTGTATAGTTTGGGGCTATAAAACGTAAAGGCTTTTTTGTAGGTACGTTCTTATTACTGAACTTAGTTATCCTATGTAGCAATGTAATACATAAAATTACACTTAATGTGAATATGAACGTAATCAACGATGTTGGATATCAGGCTAATACACAAAGAAAATATCTATAAAAGAGAATGTGACGTATTTCACTGCTTTATAATAATTCTGAATTTGCGATTATTTTAATTTCGAAGTCTATTATGAGATAACCTCGTGCCCTATAGTGAGACAATACTGGATTGATGATTTTTTCGATGGCACTATCACTAAATATCTACTACATAAAATGCCATCATATCAAAACGACGATAACCTTCCTCGGTAGCTCTAATTATTATTTAGCAGACTAATATAAAAACTACATTACTACTAGCGACTACATTGTATCAAAAGTTTAGATCATAAATACTACTAAAACCGAAAGCGATGAATTCTGGTCTAAATTCAATTGTCCTTTTCCAAAACATGCACAAACCCGCTGACCGTTAAACCAAACTTTCCAATTACGCTAAATTGTAACAAATTAAAACCGCATGATAGAAATTTAAGCCCCAAATTGTAGGTGAAATTGCACCTTTTATTAAGTTCCGTATGCATTATCCGATCATCCGATATACTCCATTGAAATAAACAAGTGTAGGACGAAAGTGAAGTAAAGTCTGAAAATTATTTCGAATATTCTCAATGTTTAAAAAAGGCAAGAATATCTAAACAATCAAATTATCATGTAATATGTTGCTTGCAAAACAAAAAAAAACTTTTTACAAAATATCTCATTGGATTATTTCTAAAATATTAACAATTTTCTTAGCTATTGTAAAAAAATGAGGTAAATACTTAACAATAGCTGCCTCGTCAAATTGTTGGCGAAGTATAGTTAAAATCTTGAGACATAGCACTTCAGTATTCGAGTGGAGAGTCCCACCAACCTTAGGTATAAACTTTCAGTGAATGGATAGTGGTTACACAACTCATGTATCTAATATACCAATTTCGCTAAGTTCAGATAATCCGGGCTGTCACCCACCGCACATATTTTGCTCGCGAAACGTTAAATTTGGAGAGCTATCGGATTTGTGAGATGTATTTGCCTAATTCAATGTAAATATACACAGTAATGTTTAATTAAATCCGAAACACAATCAGTGTGTGTATCGTATTGGAGACAAAGGAGCAAAGGATCGAGATGTTAATTCAAATCTAATTTGGTTTAATTAAGTGCGTGCTATTGTACATTCGGAATTCTCACACTTAATTCGGATTATGAGTTAAATCGAATCTCGAGTTGGTTTATTTACGTATAGCCCTTTATACAAGAACCCTTTTATAGAATAGGAGGATCTACCTATACTGTAATTTGTGCCATAATTTCTAATGAAGACTATAAAAGGAAATAATAAGATAAAGAATAAAAAAGATAAGATTTAAACGTAATCCTGAATCACAATATTATTTACGTACGTACAAATAATACATTTAGATGTAGATAAAAAGTTAAGCAACGTCGGGCACGGTCGGAATTTGGATCGGAGACCGTTAGTGGAAATATTTTTCATACGCGCTTCGTGTTTTGGGATGCACTTTAAGGCAAGGTCGGTTTTGAGTACTATCAAAAGGTAGTCGTTGTCTCGTCGGAGGCCTACGGTGTCTCGTTGAAGTTTGGAAAAATCCGACAAGGGTTACGACACTTATCTATACCCATTCCATAAATATGCGTGTTAGAATAGTTATTGTGACTGATTTAAAATTCTCAATTTTTAAAATTGAGAATTTTTTTTTAAATTTCCAATTTTTAAAATTGAGAATTTTTTAAATTGAGATTTTTAAATTCTCAATTTTTAAAATTCTGAAACATACATAAGAGTAATGTTAAATAAAAGCTTTTGGTAAACGAAACTTAAAACAAACCTGCTATGCAGAACCCGTAAGCTCTTCGTCGACATGCAATTGACGCTCCAGTCAGTGTTCCCATGGTCGTTGCAGATAGTGATGGAGAACCTGCCATAGTTGGCTCTGATGAGGTGGATCACGGAACCCTCCCCGCAACCAATCTTCAGTGTTTTGCCCTCACACGCATACGCCGTTTCATATCTTGGTTCTGGAAGAGGACAATATTAGAATTAGATAATGATTTAAGAAACAAGGAAAATTGAATGAAACAAAAATATATATATGAATAGTCTTTAAGATGTCTTGAAAATGAGTTTCAGACGACAATGATACTGTTGCAAAGCCTGAAATAGAAGATAATTTTCCAGATATTACAATAGACATTGAGTAAATTCTCATCCTGTGTCCTGACTAACCATCCTAAGTTATGAAAGAAGCAAACGAGTATACTTGACGTCAATTTCTGCTGTCCATGGACAACTGTTATAAACCGTGAATGGAAGACTTGTTGGTCTATCACAGTTGATTGGTTAGAAGACAATAGGTGTGGAAAAGGCGATATCTACGTTTTAACTGAGATAGAATTGCTTTATTCTGATCGAGTCTTCTATTTTTGAATCCTATTGACTCAGTAAATTAGGATTTATATTAAAAGTATGAAGAAAGTTAAATAAAAACATTAATTATATTTCATTTCTACTAATATTAGCTTTTCATATTTGTAAATACATTCGCACAAAAGGCAAAAGCGTAAAGAAAGGGAACAAATAAAGCCAATCAGACTTTCTTAATCGTGTTCCATTGTTTATGTTACATCAAGTTCACAAGATTAATATTGGGGTAGAAATCACGAAATAACTTCACGGTCGCGTCATTCTTTCAATCCAAACCTTTTGTGTGAAGCTGAAAAGCCAGAACATACCGTCCACAATAAATCCAATTAAACGCCCCCAACATTGTTCATCGAATCGTTTCGCACAGAAACCATTGCCCCATTCAGTGCCCGGCGATCAATGGACGACAAAACGAAAAACTGTCGACTCAACGTTTCATAATCAATTTCTGGACGATTCATCAGTCAGAAAACAAACGCAAGAATATTTTTCAAACGATAGTTGACGTACATTGAACGGTTTTAGCACGAATTTAGCTCACCGTGCAAATGAGATAGGATCTAAGGTGCAATGGATGACTCTGAGAGAAGATTTATCGCTGTAACTTCATGAACAGAATAAAGGGTGTTAGGTGTGCATATTCTTAGGATCGTGTAATAAATCTGGGCAAATTAATGGCGGCACCGACAGATCGTTTAACGCGTTTTCGCTACGTCATACAACAAAATGAGGGCTTCAGTACATAATATACTAGAGTGGATCTTTGGATAGGGTTGTTTGTTGCAAATTGGAAATATCGATTGTTAGCACTTTATTAGTCACATCATACCCCTGTATACTCACTCAAAAACATTTAGTGATAGGATCTGTTCGCCATCAGAAGATCTCATCTTTCAGATTACAATGGGGATGAAATGAATCAAGAAGAAATTAATTATGGTTTAATAAGCAAGGTTTTATGTCCATATTTATGCAATCTATCTGTTTGTTTGAGCTAATTTTCAAATCGGCTAAAGTAATTCCTACCGAGTTTTCAAGCAAATTTTAAAATCAATGATAAAAATTACTTCCACTACCAAATTATTTTAGTTTTCGTAAAAACCATAAAACAATGCGTTCCCTCATATTAATATTAAACACACGAAAAGCATTGTTTCAACCGGCGCCGCAATAATCATTAAAAATACCGAAGCAATTAATCAAAAGTTCAAGAGCGATTTAATGTCGCTACAGATTACCGATAAGCCTCTCGGGGTTGCGATAAATTATCCACCTTTAAAACATTGGTTTTACGCGTGTTTTACAAAACTTTCCCTGTATTGCTAATGCTACTGTCTTATTGCCGACGAGGAAGCGTAAAGTATAGTTGCAAGCGAGCTAAAAATGACTGCAATATTTTTTTATTTTCGCGGTTAGCTGAAGAACCCTTGAAACCGGAGGACGTCCTATATGAATCATACAGGACGACCTCCGAGTTACTTTTAGTGAATAAATATGGGGGATAACCTGACGACGCTCTCACGGCACCGATAAACTTTTGAAGGTTACCAAAAAATATCTGGTCCTGCAACACTTATAGTAGATATGTTCAATTGTACATTTTGCTCTAATGCGATTTCATTGAAGAAGGAAGGTTAATAACCAATCCGTATCAGATGAGTTTAACCAGTCCATAAGGAGTTAATGACTGCTAAACAACAAGAGCCGACGGCTTTACTTTGTATTCGAAGCACGGCAGCATTCGTGAAATTTTAGCGATCTAACTAGCGATCACCCATCTCTTCTAGACCAAGACACTTAACTTAGTAGATCTTTGTAGATCATGAATGACACAAGCTCCGAGACAATCCACGTTACCTCATACTAATATTTTCACGCTACTCGCCTGTAATAATACAATAGCCTAAAATATATTTATACACAAATTAAAATGCCGAAAATACCAATTCCACGGAACATTAGTGATGGGAGTTCATGCATATTTTATCGGTATGGGACCAACATGTGTTGGATATCGAATTAATTATCGATTGTAACTAATTGCAGTAATTAAGATACGCCGACGTTAATTCAGAGTCGCTGTCGTTTGTGTACACGTGATTGAAATAATACACCAATATCCACTAGTGTAATAACAATTACGTGTATTTAGATATTAATGAAGATAGATTTAATTACAAGTAAGTTTAATATTCATTAAATTAATGGTAATTTAAAACATTAAGGCGGCCAATTACTTCCTACAAGCTATTTTCTTGGTAATTGTTAATAATTATAATTCAGGACTTTATATCGGTCAAACGATATTTATATTTTAAATGATTATGCATTAAAATTACATTTAACGTCAATTACAACGGTTACAAAATCAATATACCATTTTTAAACGATGTTAAATCTCTTTCTGGATAACCTAAGATAGCGCTACTATCAGTTTTTGCTTTAGGCAGTTTAAATTGTCGTTCTAGTGACAACTAGCACGCAAATACTGGCATTTCTTTTGCTTCTTTGTATAAGGATATGAGATTGAGGCCTCAAGTGTAACAGTGGACAAATGCCGTATTAATTAAAAAACAAACTATCCTAGTGAAACGCATTATTTCACTTGACTTTTTCCTTACATCGATACTACTTTCGATATTCGAGATATAGATCAAATGTTTTTGGTACAACTTTGAAAATAAAAATAATGAGAACGCTATTTAGTTCTCGGAAAGAATTGTAGCACGTTTCTTTAATAACCTCAAAACAACCACTTCACCGAACAACAGCTTAAGACTTTTTATCGACATATTACAACACTACGGTGTACAATCACGCGAAACTGCACTTTGTATCCTAAGCGAATCGATACGCGAAAAACTATTTTAAATCACTCCAGAATAGCACCTCGTATCGCAGGATCTACCCCTAGCTGGGGGTGGTGAATAATAAAAATGATTTATTGGTTATGTCCAGTACTACTTGTTATAGGGGTCGAAAACAATTTACAAGGTGCTTTAGGAGGGATGAGGTAATTATTTTGGAAACGAAGGAGTTCATAGGGTTTGTTACTTGTTCGAAAATATTTTATGGGATAACTGTGGGTAAGGGGAATGAAGAAATGTGTCAAGTAGATAGTAAGTACTTACTAAACAAACGTAACAAACGCTTTCTACACTCATAGCCCCACAGTAGGATTTTCTCCCGTGTCGTAGGTGCCATGGACACACAAACACGAATACACAAACACCCAGACCCAGAACAAAAATCTAAATTTATCATTCAGATATCTGTGGCCGGGGATCGAACCCGGAATCCACTGCGTGTCAGACCAGTATGGTGACCGCTCCGCCACGCGGGTCGTCAACGTTGTCCGGCTTGCAGCTTCCAAATATGAATAATATAGTAGATACCTCAAAATAAGAACAAACACGAATCCACCGCGAAAGATTCGTCTACCGACGAGTGAAAGCAAATCAAAATGAGTAAAGTTATTGTCAAGAATATTATGTGAACACAGAAAAACATAACAACAGTCTGAAAGTATTGGTGCAATGAATATTTTTATGCGTATAGCGAGCCAGTTACTTTAAAAGTAAGAATGTAAGTTAAAAAATATATGGGTATAAATATATGTATAATAACTTATTATTCTTTTTATAAGGATCGAAAGTAGGTAAGGTACTAAAAACTAAACTTACTCCTGAATGTCGCGTTTTATAAGACAGAAAAATCAAAATAATGGCAACATTAAAACGAAATAAGTACGTTGAATGCCAAAACTGGCATTTTAAACATTTCTTCGAAGCTTTATTTCTACTCAGGCGAAAGCTTTTCAAGATGGCGGCGTTGAAATGAAAATCTCCTGTCATGTCGAAAAATAAAAATATATTTCCTCACCTCGGGTAAAATATTTTTATATTTTCACTTGCATATGGACCAAAATGCTTTTTGCTTTTATACCTAGGTCCACTTGGATTCCTGGCTTAATGCAGTTGAACCTGGGTGGTTACCCGCGGTACGAATAACTGACTCACGCGAAAATTTTGTAAATTTTATCTTGAATTTTGGAGGAGCAAAAAATATTTTTTTCGGGTACGGCTTTTCATGATAGAGAAGTATTCTCTAATATTTCTATGTGACACGAATAAAAACCGTGTTTATTATTTTTATTTATTTACATCCTATAGATCATTGCATTACATTGTGTGAAAACAAGTAGAGGAGGTGTTCAAATACATTTTTAAAATTAAATAAGACAGAAACCTTAAAACCAGAAAGCAACAGCATCGAGTTGGTGAAATACGACTGTAATATTCTACCACCTCCCAATAACTATGTTAAAATGGAAAATATTATTAATATAGTATGTATATTGCTATATGTATATCAAAAGTAATTGTTGAGAGAAAAATCCCACATACGTTTCGGAATACAACAGACATGTTGCCATTTCAAATGCCCTTCATTATCCTCAAATAGAAGCACTTACTCGCAAATGTTAAACAGTAATTACATTCGTATTTTACTAAGCAATTCCTTTTCAAATGCTGTAACTACCCTACATTTCTCAAATTAAATTACCAATTTGCGTCTACATTCGGTATAACTCTGCACCGTTGGGATAAAGTTGGATTTTGCCCGCGCGAGCCGTAAAAGGTAATAAGCCGGTATCATGGAAGCTCGTTAGCGAATACATGTGACTGTCATTTGATATCCAGACACCGCGCTGTACGGAGCTCCGCAAACTGCTATCCGAAATTAAATGCTATCCGCTTGCTATACGGTTTCGTTTGTCTGCTAGCGAATGCAACAATACGGTGGTGATTTAATTCTGAATCCCATTAATCGACGTCAGTGGCCTACGGGATTAGACCGAATTTTATTATCAGAATTTTACCGCGTGATTATAAGCTTTGTGCTTTCGATTATACAATTTATAAACGCCGGGGGCATTTATGGTTCTGTTTACGAAGGGACTTAAGGGAGGCTGAAATATAAGAACGCAAAAGTGTAACACCTAATCTCATGATTTTTTAAGTTAAAGAAATTTGAAGAACTGACATTGAAAATATAGAAATACAAACATTAAAGGAACCTTTTTTGTTTTCGTCTATACTCATTGACAATTAATTGAAAGTCCGAGTAGAAAAGGCAGACTGCAATTGTAAGATAAGTTACGTGTAAGATATGCTTCAAAATTTCTAAAACAAAAGTCTAATTAAAATCGTTCGCTTGCATATATCCTCCTATTGTAATGCATTATATTGGGCTCGTTCGATTAAGTTGAAATCGTATTTTTTTACTATAAGCACTACAAATACCTATTATAAAATTCATTCCACAAGTTCAGATGATCTTCCACTCATACAAAGCTTTTATAGGCTTCAAACCCTACACGCCATATATTACGCGGCCCATCCAGAGTAGGGGGACAAATTGAAAACGTTTTTATAGTGTATTTTACGGCTTCCCACAGCATCCGTGTCACTTGATGTCACGGAAAGATTTCTCCGCAATTTCAATGTCAGGTGATACAGGACGAGTTTTATAAGCTTTACGATAGTTTGCAAAAAGCCTTCGTTTTTATGATAACCTCTCCGAGCCTTTTTATGATCTGAAAGTATGATATTACGCGGATTGCTGTAACAGTTCTTTCTTTTTTATTACGAAGAAGTAGCAAACGAGCATTCAGTCCACCTGGCGTTAAGTGATCCCGGTCGACTATGGTCGTCTGTAATTACATCTAGTTAAGATCAGAGTCTTATCTGAGGTTGGCCGCAGATGCGTTGCCACTCTTGAAGAAGTTGAAACGCCTCAGATAAGTATGTCTCCTTTGCATCACATCACACCCTTCAGACACACTTCAGACTTCAGAACACAGCAGCGCTTAATACTTCTTTTATTATTAGAAAGTGTTCTACCACTTTCAAAATTGTATGAAATATCCGACAGCGTTCACCTGGAATGCCCGACACTTTTCCGTTTGCCGACAGACAGAATTTGGCTGTTTTATTTACATTTGGTTGTACCGACAGATTAATATTATAATTATATGCATAGCAAGATCTGTCTAGCGAACGGTAAAATTATCCGGCCGCCCTAATGTGAACGGGACCTATCACAGTCCAAACGTTAGGTCCATTACAGCAGTAGTTTTAAAGTTATTTGTGGTGTATTAAAATTGAAATGCATTTGAACAGGGCTATGCTATTGGTATAACATATTGACGCATTTTATTCTAACTGGAGAATTATCTTATAAACAAAAAAACTGACTGCTTCAAATGACTTGACTGTGATACCCATTCTCATTAACCGATTTCCCAAAAGAAAGAGATTATCTATTAGTCGCGTATATTTTGGTACCCATATTGTTAACATACAAAAATATTTCGTTCCTTCTTCGTTGGCAGGCACCATATTTAAATTATATAGTCTATGTTACTATGACAAGTGAGACGATTCTAACGACACTTCATATTTTGAAATTCGTCAAGCCGTTTGGACTTCTGGGTGTGCCATACATACATACTTACATACATACGCTCGAAAAACATTACCCTCCTTCTGACACAGTCGGGTAAAAATATCACATTTCACGTTGAATATATAGTATTTCTAGTTGAATACAAAATTCCAACATTATTTCGAGTGTCGGTTTCAAAGCGCTAAAGTTTTGGCCGTAAAAATAAAGGTAATGACAATTTTGGTAGCGTATGCGTTCCGTGAATTTAATTATTAAGAATTTGCATATTTTCCCCTAACCCAACGTGAAAGCACATATGTCCCAAGAGTTTCAAAAATGTTTCGTACATATGGGTAATACGTATACTGTGTACCCATAACTGTAATGGAGAATTTAGACATTGGGTAATTTTGCAGATAATTACTTCGAAAATAGCAAAATAATTGAATATTATTAATTCTATTTTGCTGTTAAAAGAGTACATACATATATACTTTTTTATTTTGTACTTCGAAAAATGGTTCCCCAGATTTTCGCTTCACGTATTAATATATCGATATTTACTTAAATCTCTTTTAGTGCAATCTGTGTGCGACCATCCTATTCGATTGTTGAGAGTTTAAGATTACATACTTTATAATGTTGTGACCTCCTTAAAATGTGTAGATTGCTCATCTCTTTGCTACTTAATTTGAATAAATGGTCAGTCATAAATAATCTTATTCGATATATCTACAGTAACGTCGGGCGCGATCGGGATGTAAATGCTACTGACTAAATTTGATTTATTGTTACTACTATTACCAGTAGTCTCGTGTACTATTTAGCGCTTCTGAATATACATACGTTAATTGTTCAGCCCCGGTCATCCGGGATCCGGGACCGGTACCATTGGATAGCAGATATATCTAAAGACTTGTAGATATAGCAAACGAGTTTGCAGTCCACCAGTCACTTCGCCCATGAAGATATAGACCAGCTCCATATAGAACAGGAGTTCTTCCTGATGTCAATTATAGATACGCTTAAGGACCACGTGGACCTTATGGTCGCCTCATAATTCAACCCTCAACGACACCCTTCCACCAAAATGCAAAAATTGCTTCACGTTAGTAAGACTGATGATGGCATCCAGTCTGACCATACTAGTTCTGCTTTGCATCTTTCAAACGGATGACTCGTACTATACGTCATCTCAATGGCATTGTGATTTTTTTTATAATTTGAAAGTAGCAAACGAGCATGTAGTCCACCTGATTGTAAGTGGCCACAGCCGCTCATGGAAATCTGTATTTAATTCCAAATAAAGATATGTCCTACCTAAGGTTGATCACCGATGGATCGTTACCCCTGAGGACTAAGTTGGAACGCCTCGCATAAGTGTGATAAGTCGATGCTTCAATTGCGGCAAATGGCTTTACCGTGGAACGTGAAAAGATCGCACCCATAGAAGATGTTCGATATTAAGGAAATATCTCGGCCAATATGTCTAGGGTTCCAGCTATCACGAATTCAAACCGCAGTGGAAATTTAAAAGATTTTACCGCCGTAAATCCGACACGAGTTGGACGCGTTGATCCGGACTGACGGCCCAATCGATGCCGGACCGGACTTTCCGATCCCAGGGCTGTCAGCTAGGAAAATCTAATCTAAATATTGAGACCGAGTTATCTGGACAGTAGACATTTGAAACTATTCTCTGGGTAAAAAATGTAGTGGTTACTAAAATATTTTGAGTAACTTTTTTCAAAGTTACGTTTCAACGATTTAGACAATCTTTGCTGTGAGAACACGTTCATCAATCAATTAGAAATACTAAAAGATAAACAATTTAAAGCGCTGAGGCGCAGATGTTCTGAAAGGACTACTTGTGTTGATCATTATTTCACATCCATTTTCTCATTCAGACTTCTGAGGAAGCTTTCCCTCTGAATGAAAAAAGTTTAGAGTAGAGGCTAATATGCTGGCCAAGTGTCGATTAGTAAATTTCACACGCAAATTTCCGACATCGGAACAAATGATGGTGAGAGAGAAAATCTAATACTGGACCTATCGTCTTTTTCCTAATTTTTATCTTATCTAACTGTCAGAATCTTAAAAATAAGGACAATACACCAATTACCGGACCCTTAGACAGCCCTATATACGACCGGATCGTTTTCGAACGACCTAACGTTACTTGGGTTACTAGCTATTTTACGAGTTAAGGAATAGCACCTATTTGTCGAGAGGCACGCAAATTTTGGTGAAACACTGATTGTATTGCTCTCTCGAGGTTCAGAAAGCAACGTCTAAATACGATTTTTGGCAAAAATGTCTGTTTCACTGAGTTTTACGTTCGTTCTGTACAGTTACTATACACAATAGTTTAAAATGTAGCACGAAATGGTTTTTAATCGGTGGTCTTTAAGTTTCATCGCGTCTAGCTTTTTAATGCTTATCAAACAATTAACTCAATTTGTTTTAAAATAAAACAATGTCTTATGAAATGTAAGCATCTCATGAATTATTTATGTTGAGTTCAAGTTTAGAGCAAACAATGCCCATTATAGTTTCAGTTCTGAAATAATGCTTGCTACGGTTTTATGAAGAGCTTTTTTTTATCTTACTCATATCTATAAAAGGAAAAAGATAAAATATGGGTATAAAATGCGCGTACTTTTGTAAATAGTATGCTACTTTCATTGAAAGCATACCTTTGAAAGTCGGTCCAATAGTAATAGAATTACCTCATTCGATCTCAATCAGAACGAGGAAAACTATCCAGTTTTGGGGGTCAAACGATACATTAAGATGAAGAGAGATATGAGTTACCGTAAACATATTCCATCTAGCGTACCCGTCTGATTGTCAAATACGATTATTTCAACCGAGTGGACATGTGCACCTAATTGAGACGTTTACCCTACCGTTGCGGACGTACAAAAATAATACAAAACACGTTGTTTTAAGGACTAAAATTGAATGCAGAGTAGTTTTGACGTTTACCAGTAAATCGTCTACTGTATCTTTGTGAGCTAACAATGAGGGGTGGCTACGGAAACGAACCCTTAGGGCTTTTTTTAACAGTTTTCGGACGATATATGCACCCTCCGGTCACGTACGTACGGAGTAGCTTCCTGCATAAGCGGTTTCATTTTTCTTTGCGGGGCACTTCGAGATTGTTTGTGAGGCGTTGGACTTTTATGACCTTTTTTTGTCGTAAACATGCGACCTGCCCACATTTTGGTATTATTTCTGGATAAAGCAATTTATTTCGAGGCGATTTATTTTTCATTCTCTTTTTAAAATAGGTACGGGTGAGAGTGTTTTACGTGTAGAATGTTCAGAAAATGGATCCTTAAAACGTTTATCCTTATTTTAGTAAAAAAATTACAGAAGTTATATGATTTCTACGACAGTTTTTTTTCGAAACGGTTGCACCGATTTATATGGGGCTGTAAAGTGAATCGTATAGGCCATCTTCACACGGTATAACATATTAATTTCTTTGCAAAACCCTGGTAATTTGTTTGAATGCAATGAGTTTAAAGACACAAATGTCATTAATTTATCTATATCATGTCGCGATATGGAAATAAGTAATTATTTATACGTAAATATTTTACAAAAATGTAAATCAGAACTTTAAAAAGCTTATACAATCTAGATGAGTATGTAATCCACACTACACTAACCGAACTCACATGATTTACTCTTGGACGGAACACGAGGGGAGGTGCCAATTGCAGGGGGTGTTCAAATAAGATTTTTTCCTCAATCGGCCGAGGGTGAGGGATACGGATACAATTTGCGATGTAACCTTTCGTTACACTATTTTTTTTATTTTGAGATTTCGCGCTGCCATTTTACGTTTTAAGCTACTAAAGTTGGAAGCGAATATATAAAAACGAAATAATACGATATTACATCTATTGATGTTGTAGAAATTCTCGGGAAATTTTGTTAGAATAGCTTGATTGAGAATAGTTAAGAAAATGAGGTAAAGTATGGCATTCAAAATTTAGCGAGTGTAACACACATTTTGAGAAGAGATGCGAGATTTTTTGTCGAATTTTAGAGAAACACAAATACCTAAGTGATTTTTTTTGACAAATAATTAAAATATTCAAGTTATTTTGATTTCTCGTTATGAAAATATTGAAAGTCTATGTAAACTGTGTATTTCAATGATGTTAGTTTAGAAAGTTTTGTATATATTTGTAGCATCAAGGTAAGTTAGAGTAAATATGTAAACAGTTGATAAGATAATTTGATAATTACTTAATGCAACTACATCATTACTATTTAGCTGTTGAAAGAACCTACCATAAGAAAGCCACAATAATATTTGCTTGCAGCGTAAATTCGTAATTTGAACTCTATGTTTGGTAGTTAACGATTATTTTCGCTTGTCATCCAAGAAGCAAGTCACCCTTCTATAGGGGAGAAATTATTTTTAAGTGTTAAAGGATTTTGTGGGATCCTTACCGGAGTAAATATCATTAGATCGTGTACTATATCATAGTGTTATATTTCTAGGGTGTGTGGGGGTGATAATTGGTACCAAAAATGTGAAAAATATCTGGAATATAAAGATTCCTTACTCAAGTAACTGCTGTTTTTATACGAACTTACTAAAAAGTAGGTTTTATGAAAAGTCAAAGTTATCTAAATCACGTATAATCTCATGAAGCTTACTTTTACTTACAGGTCTGTTACGCAAAAGGTTCCGGGTTCGATCCATAGCTAGGACGACCTCTAAACGAGTTTATTTATTTTTATTCCAGGTCTAGGTGTAAGTATTATCGTATTTCTATCAATATGGCATCTTGATACAGACAATACCTAGTAGAACACATCATGTATACCAAAATTAATACCAGGCGAACATCAAAAAGAAATATATGTATACAGAATCACGTACCTACATTGAAATAGATCTAAAAGTATTTAATGGCTTACTTACTTTTATAAATATACCCGGCAAACATAAACGAACGAAGAAATTGTCATGCATGTACACCAAAATCGATCTAAAAGTACCAGGCGAGCATAAACGCAAGACAGCCATGCTTACCGCACTAACGCGAATGACGCGTTCGTAACACTTACGTTGCTTGAGCCGTTCATTCCCTTGGGTCTCAATGACCGCAAGTACATAAGTGCTCGCTCAAGTTACAAGTGCTGGCTCATTTTCGCATACCTTGAGCACCGAAAAAATAGTGCTATTCCACTTAGCCCTCGTTCATGGTTTAAGAGTTAATTCTTAAAGGAATTAGTTTTATGACGCTTACCGAGCTTGTTAGTGGATTAAATTATAACTTAGGGTTTTAAACGTTATTTTACGTGAGCGGACAACCTCTTTATTAACTACGTACCTAATACTTAAATTAAAACTTAGAATGAAACTTATGTATGAGTGAAAAACTTTTTTTATAGGTAAGTTTTCGTTATATTTGTTCCACTGCGTTTAATCCAGCCCAAATTAATTAGATTTACATAGCATAACTTTTAAATAAATATTTCGTATTTGTATATATTTGTATAGGTAACCTAGATTGAAAGATTGAAATTTACATTTTAAAAATTTTTTTTAAATTAAAATCCATTTACTCCATCAAATATTACAATTACATGTTATGTTATTTAAACGCGAGTGAAATCGCGGGACACAGTAGTGAAATATATTGACACTTGACAAGCGCAAAATCCGTTTCTCCGTACAATAAATAAGCCATGAAAATATCAATAAAGTGCAAGTATCGTGTGTCGTGCGGTCGTAACACGACACGTCGTGGTCGTCACTGATCCGCACCGGAATTATGCGGTCGACTGTACCTTGTAAAATGAGACGGTATTGTTATGTTTTCGGTATTCATATTTTTTATACTCCGTCCCGTTACAAGAATATCTGTAATATTCAATGTAATACGCGATAACATAGCGATAATAATACGATGACGCTTCCTGAGAAGTCCGGAGTCCCATGTGACTGAGATTTGATTAAGTTAAAGAAGAAATGCTTAATACCTATATTTAACAATGACAACCAATGTAACAGTGGATTACCTTAGAAGATTCCGGGTTCGATGTTTGATCAAGGTAATATTTATGTGGTTATAAACACATATTACGCGTGTTACTTATAATATGTTATTTACTTTTTATATAAAAAATATATGTACCTATAGCCAAACATTAGCACATTATA
>DWNY01000092.1:0-21534 GCA_018250635.1 Telegonus apastus | reverse complement strand
CGAGCTTAAAGTTATGTGCTTATAAGAAATTAATTTAAATTATAACTCACTTTAACGGCGAAGGAAAACATCGCGAGGAAACCTGCACACACCTGAGAGTTCTTTAAATAAAAAAAGTTCTCAAAGGTGTATGAGGTCTAACAAGTCGCACTTGGCCAGCTCGATGGACTACGACCTAGAAGCCCTCCCACTCTGAGAGCACACCCGTGCCCAGCAGTGAGACGTTAATGGGTTGACGATGCTAATAGTCGGATTGTCTCTGAATTTTTTCTGACCTTATACAAAGAAAGAGTAAGAAGGACTACTTCCATGTGAACACTACTAAATATGAGAATTGACCACGCAAAAGTGGCCGTTAAACCTGCTTATTCTAGTATCAATGCTCATTGATATGAGCATATGTCTGATGACAGTAATGGTACAAATACACTAGTAGTGCATATTCACATACACATTTTCAATAATAAGTACGTGCAAAATTAAAAATTTTAAACATACACTGTTCCATACTACCATAGTATTAATTAACGCGGAATAAAAATTTGGGGATACGTCTCCGAAATCAACTTTTCAAAATAATTATAGGTCCTTGTCACAAGAAGCAGTACGCAAATTATTATATTAAATTAAGGTGGATACCCACTCTTACACTTGACGTAGAAAACAATCAAGGTCTTTAATTTCCGCACGATTCGCGACCGACAATCGTGTTTAATTTTAAAACAACTGGCAGTGAAGTGAAATGCGTATACTACCGATGTATATTGTATTATTTCGCATTGATAAATTTTCTATATATTAAAAATGTTGTAATGCCTCCTATTTTGTGTACGAATCTTAGAAATTGCAGATTCGATTTGACGGAGCTTTCACGCATTGGTAGAGAAAAATATGTAATTTTATCGTAAAATCAATAAAGTAAATTATATAAGGAGAGGCACTTGAGTAATTTAGTATTTTCTACGAAAGCATTTACGATTTTAGCCTAAAATAAAAAAGCGAGATGCAAACGAACGTCGTGACGCGGAAGCTTCGATTTTAATTAACATTTTAGCGGTGCCAGCAATGAAATTCGTATTCTTGATTAATGAACTATAAATTATACAATCTTATTTTATTTCAATGACTATTAAACACACTGCATTGACTTACAAAATACATGAAGAGAAATGAATGTCGATTAGCGGATACGCTACGCTGAATATTTTAACGTTGAGGCGAAGCTCATAACAACTTTTCATCTCAAATGTACCGGTAAAGTACCGGTATATAACACAGAAACTTTATTGGCATTAAGACATTATCCCGCCCGGAGTATAAGGAATCAAATAAAAAGGGATTAAACGTATGACGGCACGGATTCGTTCCTAATACTACAGCGATAAGCGACGTAGATGGAGAAATGTCAACTAAATTAGGCTTTGGGCCGTCCGAAGTGGCATAAAACCATAAAAATAAATCGTAGCGACATCGAAAGTGAACGTAGGGGCACCTGTAACGCCGTGACCGGTCGGCCAGTCCGTTCTGCTCTTTTTCGTCAGGTCACTATGACGATGGTACCGTTACGATTTTAAGCTCGAAATGCTAACTTACGAAACCGCGCTTCATCAAATCTGATGAGATGAGTATGAAACATAAAAGACGCACGTTTTGTAATGAAAACATTGTAAGAGTAACATGAGTTCTATTAACAAGTGGCATGAATTAATACTTTATCTTTTAGACACACTAAATCAATTGTGACAACCTACGGTCTGATACGAGAAAGATTTTAGATTCGATTTTACCGGTAGACCACCTGGCCTTAATTCATCTTTTATATATCTACCCAGATATGTAAAAGATGAATTAAAACTTGTTTTGGGTCAAGACATTTGGGGTGTTTGCCTATGCATGTGTCTTTCATGTAATTTCATAATAAACGTATATCTTAAGTGTACTCAAAACTATAAGTAGTGAGACTACCAAATTAAGCGCGATATCGTCCTATATTACTCTCCGTTGTCCTTTCTACATAATTATCGTGATCGACTTCACGAGTTCTGTGGCAATCTCTTGGCATAGGTTGCTTAACGCATCCAAAATCGGCATACGCTCAACGGCCTGGTAATTTCGAATATCTTGACTCATCTTTCCTTGCGTACCCACGGCAACGGACAGGACAATACCCGGTGGAAAACGTTTACGTACGTAAACAAAAAACCTCTGAAACGTTCACCGTTGCACAAACATGATTGAGTAATAATGCATGAATTATTTACGATGTGGTAATTTCCTGGCTACCCGGCCGCGGCGGTCCCAGCCTCGTTTCAAAGATACACGCGTATTTCACAAAACACCTATATTTCCATGTATAGATAAGGCGGACGCGCACTTTGGAATATTTCGTCGAGAGCATTAACATAGGCGCATCGTAAAAAGTGGCCCTCGCCATAAATTTGGCTCGTTTTGGACGATGTATCATGTCAATCAAAGCCAGAAGCCAGAAACGCAAGAATAAGTTTTGTTAACTTCCATTTTAAAGTTACAAAGATAAATAACGTTAAACCTGGCAGTGTTTTTTATTTAACCGCTAAAAACAGACCTTTTTGCATGTTGTCTCAAAAGTGACAACATAAAACTGTTTTGTTTACTGTTTATACGTAAATAAAATTCAACGGGAGCCTTAAGAAATTTCATATTCAAGTTTAAATTAATCAGAGACCAAAGCTATTGCAATTTGCATACAACTTCCGCGCGTCTCGTAAATTCCACGACCGCCGACACAGAACCTAAAATATACAAAGACTTTGCACATAAAATAAAAAAGCTCACAACGAATATTTTAATGTCACAGATAACACACATTAACGTAAGATTCGAAATTATTGCAAGATTAAAGTTTTTTACGACGGTTGCACAAAGTAAAAAAAAATGTCGACACTAATTAAAATACTCGAGTAACTTAAGGCCTGTTGAGCAACGAACCTTGAACCTCGTTAAACAAGTTTCACCGGGTTCGAAGCTTATATTTAATTGCGGAAAAGGGTATATCGGTCTAATCAATTTAATAACCAATAATAGTCAGCATCTCCGATTGAATTTTCGAAATCGTGTGTAGGAAAATCGATACAATTGCGCAAACCGCTGACGGGCAATATCGATAAATGGGTGATGTATGGGTCAATAAAATGCATGGTAGTCTCGATTTTCTACGACCATCGTAAAATACATCCTCTTACGTTACACAAGACGACATGAACAACCAAACATGGCACATTGACCTACTCACTGCATTTAATGACCGTCTAAACTTGCCCATGTGGTGTAGATGTTATCTTAGCCTCAAACCGGCTTCAATTTAATGAAGAAAATCAGACACAGACAAAGTGGTTATGAGCACAGTTAGCATTTTCTCACGTTTCCATTTTTTCTGTTGTTCTTATTTCTTGATTCCAAAATACTATTATGAGCTAAGCTTATGAGCTATTGTGTTTTTATTTTAGAAACATATTATGTTACTGCTAATACTGGCCTCAAACCAACACGTGCTACGTTAGCGGGAAACCAAACGTCACGTTGACAGCGCGCGTAAATAACAAATAAGTTTTTATGCTCCTTTGTTTGCTCTCGGCGCGTTTGAGTCTATAAAAGGAGACGATGAGTGTTTACAGCCCCCATCCTCGACTTTGTGCAGTTAAATTGTTACCAATTATCTTAACGGAGAAATAACGTATCCCAATAGGCCGCTCAAAGGAAAGCTCCGACAGAATGTCAGAAACAAACTGATAGATATCTCAATTTAGAATCAATACTATAAGTTCGAAAACATGTAAGAGCCATATAAAGTCAATAGAAATCGT
Source organism: Telegonus apastus (assembly GCA_018250635.1). Classification (NCBI taxonomy): domain Eukaryota; kingdom Metazoa; phylum Arthropoda; class Insecta; order Lepidoptera; family Hesperiidae; genus Telegonus; species Telegonus apastus. The sequence goes on along the minus strand of DWNY01000092.1, from coordinate 17,692 downwards.
GTATCAGAATCATCAATTTATATGGATACGAATAAAACGTTAGTTCGACATGTTGAAGCGAAGAAAAACGTAAACATGTTTGACTTATCGTTTAGAACATGACTTCTTTTATTTTATAGTCCACGAAGTTACTATTAGTATTTTACGGTTTAACAGCGATAACGATCAGACAATCCGAGTTTACACAATACTGAATGCGTAATGAATTTACACAATTATATTTATGAATGCCATTTAGTACTCAATGTGGCCGATATTACCGAGGAGAGGAGAAAACATTTGGTTCTTATATTAAACCACAAATGATTCGGTCAGTGTATTTTGGATAGTTGAATGGATTTTATTTTGATCTTATGACCATAACCATTAAGTAAAATTGTGTATAACATAATATTCAATCTACTGTTCCGTTGGGAGATTTAATATTTTTAAGGGTTACCAATTTAAGATTATTGACGTCGTCGATTATATACGTCGCGTCTAGTAAACTTCATAACATCTCAATGCTGAGATAAACAGTGGCAACAACCGTTAGCGCATTTACCCACTGACATGAGCCCACCCCCGCTAATCCGGGGCGCTCAGTGTCAATCTGCAATTAAACCTTATCTGACCAGCGCCTACGTGATGGAACACGACTACCAAGTACTGAATCCATGTACATAGATAATAAAAGGTACATTAATGTAAGTGATTTTAGTAAAAAAACTGAGTCTTCATTAATTTGAAGATACTAAAGATAAGTCAACGCAAGACTTAACTGAACATGTTTGAATGGGAAAAGTCCAGAAAAAGAAAAAAATCTTCTACCATAGTAAAGAGACGCCGCAATTTTACGACAATTTCGCAAAAGAAAAAAATTAATATATGGTCACGTGATTGGTTATAAGATACTTATATCAAAAAGAAAATGAAACAATATAGATAACCTGGAAGCAAAATGTAAGGGCTACAAGGCCTTAAGTAAAATTAAATAACATTTAAGTATGAGAAATACTAACAATTAATTTTAACATTTGTATAACCTTGATCTGATACAAATACGATTTGACATTGGTCTAAACCTCATATTATTTTCGTCAAAACAATCAGTAGGTAAGTTTGTTCATAACATATTATTTTGACGTTTCTAAGAACCATGACATCGGTGCATATTCGAAGAACATGTAGGCGGATTGAGTTGCAGATTGTATTAAATCATTGAGCAATAATGATATAGGTACCAAGATAGATATGCAACCTTGCGTTACTTCCGTTGAATATACCTATATTTACTATGCATTAGTCTAAACACAGATTCACAGTCTAAACAACGATATTGTATATATTTATCAAGGAGATAGAGACGACAACTCGGATAAATTGGCATATGATGATGACTGATACAATTAAATTAAGCAATACTAACAGCAGGCATACAAAATATTAAAAGTAATTTAAAAAATCAAACCAGCGTCAACTACCTGACAACTGAAAAAAGTACTCAAAAAGTACTGAACCGATTTTGATGAAACATGGACTGTTCCTTAAGTTGAAATATAAGTAATTCAAATTAAGGATCACTCCGAGATATTCGTAGACAAACATAAATGCACTTACGAAATTTGGCACACATGCTTGAGAGTCGAAATAGATCATCATACTCAAAAAATGTCTATTTCCAACAATATCATATGTCAAACTGATATATTTTTAAGTAAATTAAAATACAATAGAGAAAACCATATTTAGTAGCCATAGAGAAATTATAAATAACAATAATAAAACCAAGAACTAAGCAAGATATTGTCCTGGCCAGGAATTGAGCCCAATATAGCAGACTGTTTGGTCACCGCCAGATTGCCACACGACTCCCAATGGTTACTACTGCAGTAACATACCGAGCTTGCTTTAAGATCATTTGTCATCGAGTTTTCATTAATGAGATAGCAAATTGAATGGAGCCGTACAACGTAATAAAAAGCGATACCAAAACATTAAACGCGATATTAATTATGTTTCGGACTTGGAGAAATCGAATTGGCACGCAAGCGACTTTATGTATAGATTGTCAATTCACGAAGACACGCCTCATCACCTTTATTATCGTGCACATAAGATTGAATATTGATCGTTACACGCATTATTGCGATATATCTGTGTACTAATGAAGCGAAAAATTAGATGGCTGAGTGTTTGCAGTGAAATTGGTTGATAGTGAATTGGACGTAACTGATTAGGGTATGTTTATCAAGGTGCTTTAGTTTACTAAAGCCTCTTCAAATGATGACTGACTGATGTCGTAATTAAAATTATTTTATTTTTCGGAATTATATTTTTTATAAAGTACTTCAATCATAAACATGGTATGGTTCTAAATCGTTACAAGGGTACTGTTAAGATAACTGTTGTAGAAGTAACTTTGCATACCTAATTACAGTTTAATTGATGTAATTGATCAGTGTTCACAGAGCTACGTGAGAACTAAGTTGCAAAGGAGAGGAATGCAATTATTGATATAGCCGAACCTTGGCGGGTTGGAAAAATCTCTTCATTAAATGTTTAATCTCCTACAGGAAGGAGATAGTATTTACCGTTCGCAACGAGACACGACGGTTCTTGCCAAAACTTGAAGCCAACGTCAGATCGCATTAACTCACCTGAAAAAGAGGAAAGAGTCGGGTTAATTAAACGAATCGAGAGCTTGGACGGTCGTATAAAATCGATTTTTATTGGACGCATTAAAAGTGACTATAACGTTTCTCACAATTTATTTGACGTCCGTAATTTTTTTGTGATCCCAAGATTTACAGGACCAAGTATCCCGTTAAGTTAGCGATTAATAAGTTATATACGACATGTATTTATTTCAGACATAGCTGTTTGTGGCGTAGTAAATCATTAATATTTCTACGATTAAATAAAGCTTAGTTTAATCCTAGTTCATATTACTTGACAACAACCTTGTGTATTAGAACTTCTAAACGCATCGTTACTTAAAATCAAATCAATACAATAAATTGAAAATAGATTGCATTGTATGGATTGTACACAATATGCCAACGGCAGTTTCTTAAGCACCTACTGTGGATACTTTAGAATCTTTTGTTATTTAAATGATAGTGGACATTTGACGTCTAATGAGCCTCGTGACAAACGATCAGACGCAACGCTTGCGCAATCAGTTGTGTGCGGAAAAACCGTGGGTTATATCATCTGTCATCATACATGGTAAATGTAGGAAGTATTAAAGCTTGATGGCTGGGTACACCAGAAGGAGACGGGGGACCTAGTTTTTATTTCGATCTCTCATATGGTTATGTGCCCTCTTTGATATATATGAGCCACTTAAGCTAAGCTATTTATAATCTAGATGTAGAATCTTATGTAAACTTAGTGTTAGATGTGATTGCGGATTTCGTTGCCTTCATCGTACTTATTTCCTAACTGCGAGAGAAGGTTAGTTAAACCGTAGCAAATATATTGATTACTACTAATCCACATTGAAGTAGCGTGTATAGTACGCTTTAGGTCTTCTCCACATGTGAGGAAGCACCCGTACTCAAGCTTGCAACATAAAAAGGTTTAAACCAAACATTGTAAAACAATATGTTAAATAGTCCACCATAACGGTCAGATTGCTGCAACTAGTCGAGATTAAAAAATAATTGCGCGTACATTGAGAACATTAAAAGTTAAAAAACCAAACGCTTAATAAATAGAAATATTGGCTGCCATTGTCATTTATAAATATTGATCGATTCCGATCATGTTGAACGTTGTAACAAATTTCAAAGGCGAGCGCAATCATGCGTGCACAAGGCTCACATTCATTTTCTTTTCAAACAATCAGCTAATTTATTTAATGGTTTCAAAACCCTATTCTGCTGGGTCGTTTGTTAGCGCAGTTGGCGGGTTACATGGCGGTAGATTGCGCGTGGGCGGCGAGGTCGCACGTACGTGTTCGATGGAAACAATCAATGAATGACAAATTAATTCATTGGTCGTGGTCTCGTGGTGCCCGGTGCGGGGGCTTTGGTTGGGACCGGCTCACCTGTTTCTGAGCTACTTGATGGTAAGCTTGTAATGCTGATTATGGAGAGGTAACAGTTAGTCTCGGAGACTTGTAGATTACAGTGCTAACTCTGCTTTAAGATAGATAAAAATATTTAAAAGGTGGTAAAAGTCTTAGTGGTTCGACTCCGACGCCACCAACACACCTATTTCTGCAAATACTACTATACTAATATCAAAAGTGTAAAGCTTTGTTGTGTTCTTTTCAAGGAAGTGGTAAGGGAGTTATACTTATTGGAGTCGTTCCAACTTAGTCCTCATGTGTAGCAACGCATCTGTGGCTAACCTCAGGTTGCATTCCAATCTTATCTGGTTGATCACATATTTTAATTGGCGGCAGTGGTCATTTACCATCAAGTGGACTGTATGCTCGTTTGCTACGTCAGTGTTATAAAAAAATAATGTGACGCTAGTTCCCCTGCAGTAGCAGTTCGGAGTGTTCTGCCTGATTTAAAGCTAACGATGAAGTTGAGCTGACGATGAGATTCTAAAAATATATGTATATGGACCCTTTGTATATGATTATCTTTACGGATACCTCACATAACACAGCCGAGCACAGCTGAAGCAAAGGCCGCTACTACCCCATAACGGTGCTGACAGAGAACGCATAGGTACATACAAGAAGACCCTCAGGGCTCGCAACAAGTCAATGAAATGAAAACATTTCACAGATCGTTCCGGCTACAGTAGGAAAAAGTCTAAACATTAAATAAAATGACTAATTCCCCTAATTCCACATTTATCTAGGTTGCTGACTCATCGTTTGATAGTAATTACAAAGCGATTTTGTTTTCGGAAGTAAGAAAATGGATGTTTGTTTTATGAATGTTCCGTTGTTACACTTTAACAGCTTAAAGAATACGGTTTATATTTCCATTCGTTCAAAATAAATAAACTCATTGTTCTATTCAAGTAGGTGTCACATTGTGAGGCTTGTACAAGCGTACAATGTGTACCGAGACCGCATTATTTAGGCCCGATCAATTAAATTCAATGCCAATACCTTGTCTACTTAGCAGGAGATATAAATGTTGCATAACTTCTTATCGGCAACACGAAATTTTAGTGTGGCGCTTACGTCCTTATGAATCCCGGAGCAAATTAATTTTACGGCATCACGTTATTCCTTTAACTTATCACAGACGTCCAATTAAAAGTGCATTTGAATACCGAACGCCATCCCTCTTGACATTGAGCCGAAATATGTACCGTCGGTCGATAACGGCTTAATTAGGAAAGTATAGATATCGGCATAAATAACTCGAACTATCAGATAATTAGGTGGAAAAATTTAGTTTTATGTGAACTTTACGATAACGATACGACGCACATCACTACACAGCTATAATCGCTATAACATCGCATACTGAATTTGAAATCGCTTCAGAACGGGTTAACGTCGCTAGCTTGCAACCAGTAACTAGCAGTTACAGTGTAAGACATGACAATTTGATCTGATGTTTTATGTATAACAGATGCACCGATATACGATAAGAAAACATTTCCGTACGATTAAGGAATTCTAATGATTGGAACTGCAGAATTTATTCCGTCTTCATACTTTCTGGGTTAACGCCATGCGGCTAATTTAAAGCTGTATGACGAAGCCGTGCCTCTATTTATTACCTTATAGGTCTGTTGCTATATATAGAGTAGATGATTTGATTGTAAGTACTCTGTGGTCAGTGTAGATACTGTAGGTCTTTGTGTATAAATAAAAGAGAATATCCAGCACCTATAAACACAAGTTTGAGCTAAACATTTCTGTAACATTTTGAGTATTCCAAATGGAGCAAGATATAGCAAAGATAAATAGCTCCGTGTCCTGTTGTGGCAAATACTATTATTAATCAACGTGTCTGACGGCGGAAGTGTGAGAGCGCGGTAAAACAGCCGACCTCCTCCGAAATACCTCGTGTGTAGTCGGAGCGATTTATCTGAACATTCCACTCCACTTTGACTCGATTTTAGATTTCCCCGACATTCTGTTCACGAGTGTTTCTCTAAGAAACCGATGTTAGTTCCAAAGATATAGCCGGCGAGGTACACGGACGGCATTAGCTTTCCTGTTTTACGAGCATAATGCGGCTAAAACTTCAGCGACGTGCCCCAAGTGGCCGTATTAGGAAATCGTCCCGGAGAGACTTCGTTTTGATGTCGCCGCTCAAAACGCCAGGGTGGAAGGTTGGGATTTGTTTGTTGGAGGGTTTGGCAAGTTGCAAATTTATGTTGGCCGCGACTAAAATGGGTCCGTTTACGCACACAGCAGCAATTATGATGGATTGGCTGCGGTGCGCGTGGGCACGGCGTCCGGCGGGTATGCTAATACCATGCACCATGCTACACGGGTACAGGCGGGGAACATTCGATTGTTCGCGATTGTGCGACACGCGAATACCCGCTTGCGCCATGACTTCACGCCCGAGCTCATTGCCCACAATTAGTCGAGATTACTGTTTCTGAATGGCCTTCTATTCCGAATTTGATACGCTTAACTAAACAAGAACTAAATTGTAGCTTAGTCGCATGCAAGTTGACATTATAATGGCTTTCGATATTTCTGTGGTCAAATTAAAAATAACACAAGATCCGTGATACCCGTTAAGTTTATAATAAATGCGGCTGTGTTTTCCAAAGATCTTTAAAGCAGATGTAATAAGTCCTCTAATCAATAAAATATCAGAGAATATTGCTTCTTGAGTAAGTATTGAAACGAGGCGTACCACCAGCATAATAAGTAACGATAAAAATCTGGCGACGGTCCCCATGGGAACGCATCGCAGCTGATACGGCAACGCCAGAGGTAAATAGCCTTCCACGTCTATTAAGAATCCCCTCATTGTTATTCATTCGAATCGGACAGGACAATCAATGTTTACATTTGTCCGTGCTCTATTGACATCCGACGACTTTGTAAACGGTGCATTATCGGCGAGTGAACATCCAACGAATGAGCAAATTCAATAAGCGAACGAAACAATGGAAAGTAAACATCGGATTTGCGTCGAAATGCGCGAAACAATGGCGGTGACAGTGACGAAATACGATCCCGGCGCATCCGAGGATCGGAACAATGCCGGTGGGTACACGGTTCCCGCTATTGCAACTCGGATCTACGAAATAACTGAGACATTTCGCAACCTGACACGAACATACTTGATGTTCTGCTCGTAACGACAAATGAGCCTGAGTTGTACAATTTGCGGCATTTGTACATTTGTGCAAACGAAGCGAAACTAATGCTACAGTCTTGCAAAATACATTGATTAATTGTCTCAAATCGATAGGCATTTAAACAAAGCTAAATGTTTGTTAAAAGTATTATTGTTCAGACAATACTTGATTGGCCTTCTTGCGCAAGCACAGTTAATTAATTATGATAGGAACGTGGTCAATTTCAGACTTTGAAATAGTGAGCTATTACTTTATATTAAGCAATTGCTGTTTCGGCATTTAAAGACATAGAGTACAGGAGCTTTAAAATCAATATTGATCTAAGATGTACATCGGTAAAAAAATGTTACAACACATATCTTTAAATGTTTCGTATCCGTGACTGGCGACCACCCATTTCTAGTCGAATGGAATTAGTGTGGCACGATGAAAAACTTCCTCCTCTCTGACCGGTTGGGCATACACCGCCATCAATCAATTCAGAACCTAAGATTATGTAGCGGGCTGCCAACGAGGCGCCCCGGGCGCTCACCGGAATGAGCTAAACTAACTCCATTCAATATACCAGTTAGCAGTAAATTACAGCTTAATTAAACATTCTCATGGGCTCTTCTAAGCGCAGAAACGGCGCCGGAGAGACGGACATCGTATCGATCGCGGTCTTAATTATATGCAATTTTCATCTATTTTACTGCAACCGAGGTTAATGCGGTGGTTACGAGCCCGCTGCGGCCGACATCGGCGTACACTCGAGGAAATGGCATTTTTAATGTCTCGCCGCTTACCACTTAGATTGCTCAATATCGGAATGAAATTCACGGGAAAAGACCGGCAGCTAATTGGTCGCATGTCGCGCCGTTGCCCGAGTGGGACCATTCAATATTCATACGAAGGCCGACCGCTGAATTCGATATCGCAACCGATACGTTACTTATATGTACAATAAACAGAATAAAGTATTCAGATTTATTTTACATGACTGCGTTCTAAAATAGAATAAGTATGCTCAGGTATGCGCTTGCATACAACACGAATATAAGCGGACAATGAACAAATGCTTGCAATGTCTTGCATACCAATATTTGTCTCGATCGAGGGTCCGATCTCCGCGAGCAAGCACTGGCTCAAATTGAGAAATAAGATATGAGACGTTGTATGTCACTAAAATTCATAATAAATCTGTTGGAAATATCACAGTTGAAATCCAGCCGAGCGAAAGGAAACGCGATCGGTACACGCAACGAATTTGAAAAGAGCCGCCGGCGATATATTTATGTGGGACGCAAGATTCGCAGTTTCCGGTCACCAATATAATTGATGTTATCCCCGAGCGATTCCTGTTTAATAGTAATGAGTATTAAAAGTAAACGTATCTTAGAAAAGAAATCTGTCTATTGCTGTCCGCATCTCTCTGACTTAAGGCCACAATGAAGCTATATTTATGAAGCTCAATAACATATAATTATGATGTCGCTAAAATTTGTCAGAAACAAATGTTTTCATTCATGCGACTAAATTAAAAATAATTTTACATGTATGTCACAAAACAACTTTATTCGTAAACGTAAAAATTACGCCTCGAGCTAAAATTAACTGAACGGAGACTTCGAGTTTATTGAAAGCGATTGATTGAATTTACGTTCTACACGCACCATCAAAGATTATCGCTAAAGGATGGGCCTTTAAAGGTTGCGTTTTAAACACTGGCTTTATAACTGTAAGAGCAGCTATTTGTTGGTCTATAAAATTTGCACGGCAAGTTAAACTGTTACCCAATAATTTCCCGCCATCAGCATCCATATCGGGGACCTCGTCACTTTTCATTTCGAACAGTCGATGTTTATTAGCGAGTATAATTGAATCGGATTACTTTGCGGGGTGCAATTTCGTTCAAAACATCGGAAGGGAGTCGTGTAATCAATATATAATTATTTGGTTAATTCCGCCACGGAGAGTTCTGCGGTTTTACTGTTCTGTGGTCACGGATAAACACGCAATTACGAAATTACCATTTATGTTGGGCTGGTCTTTTATTGGTCGCATATTTTAACGGTATGCTTGCCAGTCGTTGCATCGCTCACTTGCCTCACCATCAACTGGAACTGGAATTAGTAACATCCTATAATATTCTAGAAGCAACTCAAATCGGCACAATTGTTTGTAAACAAAATATATCATAACATTCGATAAATTGAAACATTTCTGCAATCTATAGCACACCGCTAGCTAACCATTTGATTACAGACAAGTATTTGTCAAACCGAGAAACACTTGAAAAGAAGATACGAGATATAGTTTTTATCTACTTTACTTATCAAGATAGAGACATCGATAATGTCAAATTAGGTTAAGTCTTCATAGCTGATCGTTGACCGTCCGCGATGTGGCAAGTGCGTGAAACCGGATTGTTGTTTGGATGGTGATAACACTGCGGGCTATCTAGTGATATACACTGCATGTTTAATTCTTGCCATTTCGATCACCACACCGGTTCGCCCTAACTGCCGTATGACAGCGAATACGAGCCTCATAATGAAGGGATATGTAATTGGTGTAAATATCTGCGACGTGTACAAAAGGATGTGAGGTCCGCGGCTCCCACAATCGAGATCATTTATTGAGCCTCATACGACTAGATATTCTCACGGTTTCCTTTGAGTACAATCAGTAAATTTCAATATCGAGTCTTGAGCAATATTGTTTGACTCAGTAATTTCGACTTCAAAATAATATCTGAAACTCGTAAGTTTCTGAATATTTTTCATAAGTGATCGCGTCATATCTCTTTAGAATACTCCGTGAGCTCGAACACCGATTTCAGACTTGAGCAAACCAGAAATAGCAGCTTACAATTAAGGCTAAATAAATTTTAACACGAGCGCTAAACCACAATGAATAATTGAATATGAAGTAGACTAGAGAAATGCTCTGTACTGTGCAAGCACTGTATTGACTGCGAGTCTGGAGTGCTGGTGTAGTGCTTACTATCTTATCCTCGAGTGTTCCCATGTTTCCTGGCTGCGGCGGACTATAGGCGCTAATGTTTGCGCTGTGCAAATCCGATAATGCGCTTTAAGTTGCCACGTATTATAACCTTATTCAATAAATATTGACATTTTAATAAACACTTTCTACACTCCACACACACGAACACGAATACACAAACACCCAGACACAGCAGAAATCTACATTCATCGTTCAAATATCTGTCTGGCCGGGATCGAACCTGGAACCCATTGTCAGACCGGTACGGTGATCGCTCCACCACGCAGGTTTTCCAATTAAGGTGCCAAATTATAGTCATGGTACAAAATTATAGATTTCAGCGTCCGTCTTCAGACCAAGCAATATTATTTTCCGCCTGAACCAATTTAGAAAATTCATGACGATGCAAATAAATGTATCTTTTGGTCGTTTATTCGACTATTTTTCCGTCTTCGATTTATTGCTATACAATTGGAAATAAGTAAACCAGGTTTTTAATATGAGTGCACTTAATAAGTACATAGTTCAATATTTAAATATTATTAATTAAAGCGTAGGCTGGCGCGATACAAGATTACTTGTTTATCATAATAAAACAAGACACAACACGACATTTTGACACGTTTGCTTCCTACTTAATTTCCATAAAAACAAAATGTTTACAGGCTGTCATTTTAACGAAAAAATTAGTGGCGAACGCAATAAAAGTTGGTTGGCACGAACTTTTACCGAAGGGCTTGGCAGAGAGAGCTACATTATTCTTGCGGCCCGACACCAAAGGGAATAACTAACTGCAGTTAAACGCCACCGAGTCATACGACGCAATAAACGATCATTTGTGTATGCAAATGGCCGCATATCGACATATTCGAAAACGAAACATTATATTTTTAACGTTTTAATTAGACTGTACTTATCAGTGCCGGATCGCGCGCCCGTATCGTAAATATGGACGTGTGTGTGACTGTGACGCTGTGACTAATAAAATATTTACCTGATAACTTGAATAAATAAGTTGTTAATGACTGAGTCCCATTGAGTCGAGTCTTACACGCTGACGCTTTACGAGTATTCCTACTCTGGTTGGTAGTAATATTCTCTATGCGTTTATTGGATTTTTTTTACGACCAGTCTGTCGAGAAGCGGCTTGTAACTGCTGCTATCACATTAAATACCATCAGAACCATAGCGTAGTGACACTAACACTGTTTCTACTTTTAAGACTTTTACGGTATTTGTCAATTCCGTGTTTGATTTAAAAGGTAGTTTATATTTTTTCAACAGTATCTAGTGCTACCAACTGACATCCACTATCGTATACATGGCAGCTGAACGCAATCTGCTACCAACCGCCCTCAAAACCTGGTACAAAAAGAGAACCACAAAAAATCAAAATTAGCGATCCACTCCATTTATTGACCGAAACCCAATCGAAGTATTCCCAGCAATAAAAAATGTTTACCTCGTTGTTTACGGACGCGTATCCAGAATTAATCTGACAGGTGCACTTGTGAGAACGGGTTTCATATGAATTTGATATGTGACATCGCTATCGTAGACAGAGCGGCTCGTAAAGTTTAATTCGACACATAAATTATCGTCGGAGATTTACTATCGTGTAACGCAATACAGCGTGCTGAAGAATGGGAATAAAGCGTGAATAAGGGACGGTCATTAGGCACTGACTTTGTGGGCCGTGATGCGCGCGCGCCGGGACTCGCCGCAATTCCGGCATGGAGCGAATAACGGAGGATGCATCAGCAAAAATGATTGTTGATGACAGGAATACGAGTACGTTTTGATCTTTTTTATTACATTAATAACATTTGTATTATCTAAAGTCCTTTCACTAACTACTAAAATCGCGAAGATCTAATCGAAGCTAACTGAAAACGGGTGGTGTTTGAAATATTTATTTGTTGCTGTCGCCAATTTAATACAGTTCTAATACGATGAGTTTTACAGTTTAGATACAGTTTTCAATGACTTAGCATTTTGACCATTGATACCCGATACGCATGACGCCTACGTGAACACCTAAGGAATCGCTCTGAAATCGTCTCAGTAGATTCTTTCTCTACGACAAGTTAAATCGCTTATCGCGAACCTGTCCACGATAGAACAGCTGGGTAACAATGAAACGAAACGCATCGCGCAAGCGAGACGTGAATTTGTTTTATTGTAACACCATGCGTTAATGTCGGAGCCTATTGTTTATTCAGTGATGTGGACTTACGTAACTAAAAGCATTATCGTACTCGCCGCCACAATTATGTGTACCTGCCATTCAAGTTCAAAACCATTAGTTGCTTTGGATACTCATTGTTGTTACACCATCCGTGGTGATGAGCTTCATCTCGTGTCGATGCTTATTATTTAAGTCGAGATCTCTCTATCAACCAATAAAGAATACGAGGATTTCGCCACAACGACTTGAACTGTGTTCAATCGTAGTCGAATAACTTCATCAGTTATGATATCCACGGGAAGACACAAGGTACTACGTTATCGACACCACGTGACTTATGGACGATCGTTGTGTATTCTCTGTTTTGTGTGTGAAATGATCATTGCGTAGCCATTCTTGTCTTATTCCAAATAACTACATATTACTCTACTACTACTACTCTACGTACTTATTCAGAATTGAAATTGGTAACAATTGTTGTTGTAACTGTTGAATAAAACTGGCAAGTATGTCTGTCTGTGTATTTCACTTACTTTATAAAAATATTGGCTGCTAGCTGACAGAAAAAAAAGATATAAGAAAGTATAAATAATCCGATGAGCTGTAAGAGACCGCCGACTGAACCAGTTATGGTTTGATTGCCACAAATATTTCTCTTAAACAGTTATAAGGCCTATCATTTTTTGCGTAAGAAACACGCGGCTCAAATGAATTACACGCCACCGGACACCCACTGGGAATCGAAGCCGGAACCCTCGAATCCGTGTCCAGTACTGATGAACCACTTAATCGTCGAGTTATTAAAAAATGAGTGCGAGTAATTCTTACAGATTGAAGTAAACTTCCATTGATACTAGTTGATATTACTAGATTTTTTTTTTTATATATTGAAGTAGCAACGAGCATGCAGTTCACCTGATGGTAAGTGGCTAATGCCGCCCAAGAACATCTGTAATCAACCCCCAATAAGATCAACGTCCTACCTTACCCTATTATAGCTTTTAGAACAGATCACGCGCTTAACTTTGTTGTTGTTAAGCAGACATAGGTATGACGATGGTGCTATCGGACTCGAACCAATATATATTTAAAATTTATAGGTTCATCACATTTAAGATTTAGTACCTTCTGTTGATAATCGATTAATGATCGCGCAATCGAGTAGGTAATTAAAAATAGAATGGAATTTCAAATAGGCAAAGAGGTAGGTAAGTTATAAATCTTCACTTAACACTATTTCCGAACTAAAAATGTCTGTTTCTCATAAGTCTTAAAGAATTTTACTTCAAAAGATTTTTCGTTGTATTACCTAGAGATAAGTCTTATCACAGAATCTCTATCACAACATGTGTTATCAAAGCAAACATTAGTAATAGTAAGTGCTAGCAAATAAGGAGGTACAATTTTCCAGCGCACTAGTATTAGAGGTGACGTCATCGCAATGTGGTTCTGCATATCTGAAGGACATCGAAAGGTCAAACGCACTCTACGGTCACTGCCACAGATTATATATTGCGTATTGAATATTTTTTAGCTGTGCATTTTTGTTTTTAAATGTTGACGTTATTTTTTGGATTAAAGATAATAAGGTTGCTAGGATATTAAGTTTGTTTATTTAAAAATGACATAATACGTAAATTTTGCTTTATGGAATGAATTTTTGACTTTCATTAGGTATCGATCGAAGGGAGAAACATTAATGTTTGTTATTTAGTATCAGAACTGGTTTTTAAGTAGAATACAAAATAAAAGTACAACTTGAAAAATGCAGGTGAAGGGCCAATTACAATTAGGCGCCAAGCGCTAATTGACAGTTTACGAAAATGTACATAGTGTATTGTCTAACTGCGTATAGTTAAAAGATGCGCGATTGTATTATTGATCTCTTAAAATCCCATGTTAGTGTCCAATAACATGCAGTAGCTGTTAGTTATTATCGAAACTAGTATTGTATTGAATAAGTTTCAGTCATACGAATAAATAGTAAAGGAATACTTAAAATACGGGTTTGTCAAAAGTTACGCGCAATGATATTTTTTCGCTAAGTAGTAAACCGCTCGGTATAAAACAGATACCTAATGGATGTACCTAATGGTTCTGGATCATCAGATTGACATTTGACAGGTAGTTGTGAAAAAAATAACGAGTTTTTGTGCCGACATCTTTGGATGCCCCCATCTGTGAGATTTGTGAAGTCTGAAGTTTGACATCAGAATTTTTGTGACAACCGTTTTTAGAAGGCCGTTTCAACTGTAAATATTGCTTACTATTTGCTGATGATAGAACTAATTTTTATTTAAAAGACGAGCTATTGTAAAGAAAAGCAAATAAAGGTTGAATTATTGTAAATCTCTATAAATTCCACCTGCAGCTGCAAAGCCGAAGATATTATTTTTTACCTGAGCACTAAAGCTTTGCAAGTTTCATATTTTTGTGGCGTTGTCTTTTCATATTGAGCCTTTTCATCTATCTATGTAATCAAGTTTTTACCAAAAGATTCATGAAGAAGGTTCACAGCTAGTTCTTTATAAAGATGTTTTTAGATGTCAATGAATGACAATGATCACTTGACATGGGTAAACGTAATACATCGCTTACTTTAAGACGGAAAAAGCCTTTTTCCACTTTTTCCAAACCCATGTTAAAGTTTTTCGGAACATCTCTTAAGTAACTAATAACTTCAAGTGCGCTGTAAAAAGCAAAACTTCTTAACCGTCTGACTTTATATTACAGATGACGAGTACCAACGAAATCACCTCACTAAGATTGGCACAAGCAGCAAATTTCTATACCAAGATACGATTCGCAATAATTCCGCATGACGTAAACCAAGATCCATGTTAACGCGGAATGGCTCATAAACATAGAGTACGAAGCCCTAAAAATATCAATCGAAACCACAAACAAGTGTTGAATAACACGTTTCCGTCGCAACCTACTTAGATAACTCAGTGTGGCAACACAATAGTATCGGGTTACCAGTCTCACAAGACGTTGATAGTGACGAATGGTACTGAAGCTGCTACTAATCAACGTATTTAGATTTGTTTTATTTATAATCAGCTATGTTGACGTAGTGATAACAATGGTTGAAACTCGGCCTCTCAATCGGAGGGTCCGAGGTTCAAATCTCACGCACCTCTATTTTCGAAGTTATGTGCGTAATAGAATCTAATAATTGCTTGCTTAAGGTGTGTGAAGTCTACCAATTTGCACTTGGCCAGCGCAGTGGACTACGGCCTACAGCCCTCTCACTCCAAGAGGAGACCCGTGCCCTGCATTGGGACAATAACAGGTCGGCGCCATGTTGACATACGATTCGTAACAATCAGGGTATTCGGCAACTTTGCTAAGTGTTGATTATGAAAGTACCTATATAGGTAATAGAATGAGTGCGTGGGTGGAAATGAAAAATTCTATGTTTTACTCCTTCGGCACTATTGCCGTTGCTACTGTTTTGTTTTGAAGACTTTGAAAAGTTCCGAATTTCCGATGTAATATCACCCAAAGCTCAGATCATATTTGAAATTGATTATAGATTACCATTCCCCTAAATGACAGCAGGCTTGTAAGGTGCGGCGTGAAAATAAAATGATAAAACCGGCCATTTTTATGTTATGAAAGTAGCAAACGAGCAAGAACTTGATGGTAAGTGGCCACTGCCACCCATGGACATCTGTAATCAACGCCAGATAAGATCACAGTCCTACCTGAGGTCGGCCACAGGTGCGTTGCTACCCCCGAGGACTAAGTTGAAACGCCTCGAATAAGTATGTCTCCTTTATCACGCCTTCAACCAGAACACAGTAGCGCTTACTACTGCTATTATAAGGCAGAAATACATAAATATGGCGGAGGTGCCGCTGGAGTCGAACCACAAAGGGTTCTTACCACCTTAAATCAGTCGCAACGCGCAATACGCAATTATTACTACCACTGATCTAATTCTAACGAAAGAACAGTATTGTACAAAACATTTGCGCAAACTGTGGAAATGTCTCTTACGTTGGAATTGCTTTAAAGGTGAAGGAGATCTACTCGCACAAATAAATCTAACCCAAATTAGCGATGTACGTACAATTGCGGTACATGAATCAACTCTTATTGAGAATCATACAAAATCTTACAGTTCGTGGTTCGATTCCGAAGGCACCAACGACATATTTCTGCCAAATCACAGCATCGCTTAGGTTGTTGTACCTGTTGTCTTCTAGTTTGAATGCAGATACATATGTTCTGACTTGAAGGAAGAGGCATTCCAACTTAGTCATCGACGTAACCTTAGTGATCGATGACAGATGTCCATTAGGTAGAATGCAAATATATTTAACAGAAACTTTTTCTTTAAATAAATACTTATCATCATAAATACTGACTCGATTTTATTCTTACGTTTATGATATAGTATCCACTTACGTGTTCTCGGAACGATATCATTAGACGGTAATTATTTCATCATCAGTAATTTATAGACCTGGTAATCTTCCTTCATCACTGTACCATACGTATGTAGTTATTATATTCGTATTAAATGCTAAAAAAACGTGAATGGTACATGTGTTGCATTACTTTATTATTTTAGAGATGCTATGAATTTGTACATGTCCATTTCCAGATGTTTATATATACGGTTGCCAGATTTTTATTCACTTGTTTTAATATAATCATTGCTTTGGAATGGAAGATTGATGTGATCGTTAGATCAACTGTCAATTAAAAAGTCCATAGGTATTTTATTTTAAACGTCAATATTTATCGTTCTTAGTATTTTTCTGTTTAATGATAAGCTTCCATTAACGGATGACATTACGGTTGCAATTCACCACCATACCTTATGGGTACGGACATGGTGTCGAGTTTAATTGTCCGCGAGGTCCGGTGTCTCGTTCCGTCGTCCGCGACCCACATAATATTGTTTAGTGTTGGCAACCCATTGTGTTCTTAACGGTCTCAAGATACCATTCGGAGTCAGATAGCGTGGTGTAAATTTCGCTCATGAATGGAGCTACGTGCCAGCTCCGAGTCAACGTTGATACAATTTATAAGTTAATCTTAACTGTCGATCGCTACAACTTATCGCTATCCTATTTTATTGTTTAAACGTAACCTCCAATTTCAGCTGGTTTAATCGCTTCTTGTCAATACGCCTTAAGCCTCAACAATCGCCTTGCGACACTCGCGGATAAAGTACCGGATTGGCAGGATATTATTCAAGGAAACGGAAGATTGTTGCTAACGGTTAACACAGATTTACGCGGAACGTCGAATCTCGATGTCCCGTTTCGAGTT
>DWNY01000091.1:0-21651 GCA_018250635.1 Telegonus apastus | reverse complement strand
AAAAATTTGATTTTCCTTTAGTTTTATTATAACTTAACTTTACGTATCAATAAAACCAGTTCTATGTATTATATTGAACTTCACTTGTCAATGTTATTATTATAAAGAAATATTGATGACCAAATTCTCTACGCTATCGCTATGTAAATGCGGTTCCATACGGTTTAGATTTGCCAAACATACATATGTTTTGAAGAATTATTCGAATTTTAAGCCGCAGAAATTGCTTATGATAAGTCATAAAAATCTTTGGTGTCTCCTCTTGTAACTACTTATCAACGTTAAGACGAAAACAGCCAAGCCTTATTTCCGTCGGATTTCCGTCAGTCGCAGTCGTACTCATAATAATTTCGTCGTAAAGATTTGGGTTATGGGAAATGAACGGCAGCCGGGTTGGGTTGGGAAAAAATTAGCGAGATAACATTCACTTTTATTGCACGCCGTCCGTCTACGACGAAATTCAGGGGTGACGTAAATGGATGAAGCGACGTGCTCTTTTTATCTTCGAGGGGTGAAATCTCTAACTGACATTGAGCAATATTTTTTCCGAGAAGAATAGTGGGAAAATTGTTGCGAACGAAAAAATGAAAGCAAAATGCAATAAAAAATTAGGACAAAACCTCAAAATAATTCAATATAAAGAATCTTTAATTAAAAGTAGATCCTTTAGAGAATTATTCTTAAACATCAGTAAAAGCCACCACTTCACATGGTATTTCGTTAAGGAGAAGAAGTAGTGAAAGACGCACATCTTTTAAAGGAAAGTTTTATTTACAAAGTCAACTTAGACTAAGAACATGTGGAGCTAGCTACATCTGACCGGACAATTTTATCGGTCCACTAATCACTTGTTTTATATGCTTTTTTGCACAGTGTTTGTTTAATAATCAATTCAAATTTACATTCTGTAAAATTCATGTTTCTTAATCAGTTTCAGATGTTATCCTCTAAATCCATATCAAACTTTATAATTGGCATATTTATGTACCATTCATACAAATCATCTATTTAGTTTTATGTGAATATGGTATAGAAATACTAAATCTCCGTACGATTATATCCGTAATTGTAGGAACAAAGGCATATATGTAGGTATCGACTTACTCAAAAAACATAAACTAATCGATTTTTTAGGTACCAGTATCAGGATTATCGAATAATTCTGATAGAAATAAGTACGACGTTATTGACAGAATCCAATTTTAGTTTACTACAATCTGAAGAGCGGGCGTCTGAAAGTTAATCAAGAGGGAGCGTGTTTTGTGCAATTTGTAGGGCTATTTGACCCTTCATAACAGTCACCAGGGCCCTTAATGACGGTTTCGTTTTAAAAATGAGTCCCGCTGAAGTATTTACACAGACATGTGTGGACCGGAATTGAAAAGGATGCCCCGTTTTAAGTTGGACTGTGAGAGCGGCCGTTTTGTCAAATTACTTTATTTTATATTGTATGAAAATATGTACGCATTTATTTTAGGCCGTATTTTATACATCCAAAGGTTAGCTATCTTGCAATTCTCTGTTGGTAAGGACCCTTAAGCTCTAATAATTCCAATAACGGAGTAACTTATATGTTAAAACATCAATGTAAAATGTAAAATGTCAATTTCCCTCTTCTACTCTAAAACCATAAAATGGTGAAATAGATTTTTATAAAAATTTAATGGTTGCCTCCATAAAAATTGAATCTTAACATGTATAATTTTAACGACATTACATTAATTATTTTGTTTCTAGTTAACGGTTCGATCTAATGTAGACGGGCCCTATACAAATACATCATACATCATAGGTAGAGACAGTCGAAGTGATGACGTCATCTGATAGCTATTTTAAAACTGTTTGTAATTTTTGTTAGTCAAAAAATTTGGAGAACTGTATGACGATGACCAAGTATGTAATGCAAAGACTACAGTAGCTGAGAGGTAGGGACATGTCCAGCTTGATGATTCCGCACACGACGTAGGAAAACTCACTGTCACGTGTTAGTTGGTAGAACGCCTTCACTTTACGACGTTCAATTTTATCTGCAAAACATTTCATACTTAAAGGCAAACTGTCAGGTAATTCAATTTAGAAAAATGATTCTTTTCTTCACCAAATAATTAAATAAAGATTTTTACAAAACAACTCGCTGAACATGGCATAAGGAAACAAAAAAATGAAGAAATAAAGTAATGAGTACGGAAATTGGACGATAGCCGAAAATGCGAGTACCTTACAAAAATATTCCGATCATCTAAGCTTGATTGAAAAATTCTCTTTGGTGTATTGAATATTGTATAATTTAATTAAAAACCATTGGAGGAAAAATAAATGTTATTCAGGTTTGTAGGTACTTTTGATGGTAATTCGTTTGACTTCATGAATTTATTTATTTATGTAAAGTATGTAGTTAGAATGCAACAAAGAGTTAAATATTGTTAGAGGGGTATTTCGTGAATAACGAAAGACCGTATGGTTGGACTATACTTTTACTACTACCACCGATGATTAACAAAAGGCCTGACTTAACCTAAAACACTCGTTTTTATAATTTTTCATATCCCCTCTCCCTATCTAGTGCTGCCATCTTGTTAACAGATAGGACATAGTATTACCACGCCATCTCGTTTTCAGTAAGGATAACAATTCGATTCTTTGTAATTATAATTGATTAACGCAATACATTTAAATAATTTAGACAACAATTGATATTTATTAATTCATGAAATTCAATATATATTTTATTAAACTAACAATATGTACCAGTAAAGTAATTAGGCTTTGAAATATACAAGAAGGAAAAGAATATAAACTTTTTTATACGACCGAGGAGGTACTGCCACGCATATTTCTAGCCTTCTCTGAAATAGATCTTGCGTTTGGTGGAAGGTTGTGACTCACGTTGCTACGACGACGATTATTTTAGTACCTAGGACTTGCATGCATCTGACATTGACTTCAGTTAAAACCCTTGTTCTATATGAAATTGGTTACAGGTGTCCATTGCTGACAGAGATATCTAATCATCAGGTGAAATGCATGTTTGTTTGCTACTTCATTCTCAAAACTAGAGAATTATCGAAAAAAAGCCAGACTGCTTAAAGTAAATTGACTTTGACATATATACTCATTCATACCCATATTGTTGTAACAATTATATTGTTTATAGTTTGGAATTAGTAAACGAGCATGCAATCCACTTGATGATAAGTGGCCACTGTCACCTATCGACATCGGTAATCAACCCCAGATAAAATCAAAGTCTCATCTGAGGTTGACCACAGCGCAGAACACAGCAGCGTTTAACACAGCAGCAGTGTTAAGCGCTTAGGCAGAAATAGGTGTGGTGGTAGTGCCAACGGAGTTAAAACAGAGTAGAAACACCATATTTAAAAATTGTAAAGCCTATGTCACTATAACAACTGTAATGATTCTAACGACACCTCATATTTTAAAATCCGTCAAGCTGTGGCTGTGGGGCATGCCAAAAAAATAGACATATAAATACATACGCTCGAAAAACATTACATTCCTTCTGACATAGTCGGGTAAAAAATACAGCGAATAGTCGCCAATTAAGAAAAGAAATATTAATTGAAGAAATAAACTAAACGTTTTACAAAGATTTCCTAAAGGCATATTAAAAGAGGCAACATTTTTCTCACACCTCTGATGTTTATAAATTTTATAAAGGTAATAGGTACGTCGTTAATTAAGGTAAAACCGCACATTACTTTTCCTCTGAAAGTCTTCAATCACGAATTAACCGTGAATTCCTTCATCAGGGGGCTGGTCGATTGTCAATTAGGTTAATGAAGATTCTTTTTTTGCAAAACTTCGAAGCTTTTATTTGTTTAATTTGGGTATTGTGGACGTGAAATACATTTCAAAGTTATGTTCACCTAATTCTAACATGTTAGCGATCTTACGATTGCCTTTAATAATATCTATATTATGCTATTAGAAATATTATTCATCGTAGGTCGTATATGAATATAATGCGACTACAAAAATATCTGATAAAAAGTTTTTTTTTTTTATATAATAATGAATAGCAAATGAGCAAGCACCTACCTACATTTACGAGGTCGTTTTTTTTTTTCAAAATATAATAAACAAATCGTACACATAATCTGCCTAGTGACGCGGTAGAGTGTCAGACAAGTTATGTATATGATCGTCCACCGAAGCGTTTTAGTGGTCAATCACCTGTAATCGGCCACATATGCGTAGTACCCATGACTAGTACATTTTAATACCTTTTGACTGTATCTCTGCCTTGTTATTATAAAACATAGGGTCAATGAACATTAAGAAGGGACTTTTTGAAAAATTGTTCACTAAGGACATTACAACTAAAATGTTCATAAATAAGCTTACCAAAACCAAAAGAACTTATTGCTTCATACAGCATCCCTTGTATTTCATGCACTTGATTTGCAGTAACACTTGACAAATAGCAAGGACATACGATCAAAAATGTGTATTTCAAACATCGAGCACATCCATATGCTATCATTCCCATTAGTTCCTAAAAAGAAAGTAGATTTTTATGAAAGTGAAGCCTCATGAGCCTTTCTCCCTATCATAAGTTACTGCAGCCAATAAACAAATTATCAAATGGAATATACCTTTTTATAATATGGAAGTAGCAAACGAGCGTATCGCCCACCTGATGGTAAGTGGCTAGTTCCGATGTACATCTGTAATCAACTCCATAGTCTCCATATAAGATCAGTCTTATCTAAGGTTTGCCATGAGTGAGCTATCTCTGAGGACTCAAATGAAACGCCTCGGGTAAGCATGATTCCTTCAAGCTGGAGTTCAGCGTTTAACACTGTGGTTGTGCTACTGGTATCGAACCAAAAACCTTACATAATTCAAATTTCAAATTCCACATCATTCAAATTTGAACATATTAGTGCTTGATAGAACTGCTTGGAGCTGTAGCAGGTTTCTATCTCTATACTCGAATCATGAAAAACATCACATTTTTAGTAAAATAATGATTATGGACAATTCTTGAATTACTTATACTAACCATGGCGTCTGATTCGCCAATTTGCACTAAATATATCATAAATTTGATTAGCATCGTTGTTGCTAAGCCCGATGTGAACAATAATATAAGTACCTAGTAAAAAGTTCAAAGTATAAGTATAAGTATAAGATAAAATATAAAATATTATGAAATAAAGTTAAGATCCTAAGTAACTGTAGCTTATTACCGGTAAACCCATAAGAGAGTTCAATTGCTCGCAACAATTATGTAGCAATTCATAAACCCGATGCAAAGAATGGATATCCAACTTAACATTTTTAGATAATTCTTCGAGTTTATTCATCGTTTGATTACTAGATTCTTTTAATTTTATTGAGAAAATCTTACCAACGTGAGCCTTTATAACATAAAGTCTTCTCAAAACTAATGAAAGTAAAACACACAGGAAAATGTTTTCACTATCGTGCCCAATAAATGCTACATACAACAATGGGTACCAGAAATTTTTCGTTTGAAACGAATTGTATAAAAGTAATATATATTCAATTGTAATGTATACACTTCCTATAACAATAAAGTAGCACATTTCTTTTGTTGGAACTGTTATATTAATATTATTTTCAATATTTAACAACCTGTCGAACATACTAAGGTTTTCAAAAAAAATGATAAGTTTTTTCTTTTGGAAAAATAAGACACTGCATGAAAGTATTAAATATTCGACGCAGATAGTGTTTTTGTAAACAAGATATGTGGCATTTGATATTTCAGTGTGAAACAAGAATATAACAATAAACACTATGAGAAAAAAACTCATAAAACCGGTGATTATTCGCACACACTTCATATTTTTAAATAAATAAATACGATTGATTCCAAAGAATGCTTCCAACCAAATGAAATATTCCATACAACATTATTCATTTCTGAAATGAAATTCTTCGTTTTTGGTGACGGTGTATTACAAGGCGTTACTTTTGAACTAACAGTTATAACTTTCATTGTTACGATTTTAAGTATTCCACGTTCAGAGTTTAAAGAAACAATGACTTCAAATGGGAATGACAATTCTTTATCACTGTAATGTAATATATACCAAATTGCTGATATAGATCATCCATTACTAAAATGGTCAAATACTGATATTAAGAGTGTGGAGTTTAAAGTCAAATTTATAAATATTTAATTTGTATTACGATACGGCGCCTGTTTTTACTAATAATTTTAACCGGTTAGAGTATGTCGCTATGAAAGCAATATTTTATTTATAAGTAATTTTGTGAAAACTATGTTCATTTGAAAATTTAAGCCTTATCACAAACCATCGTCATCCACAAAGAGTATCGTTCAATTATTGTTTTATAGTGTAATACTGTAATAGTATGAGAAAATCGTAAATCGTTTCTTTGAACCTTAACACAATAATTAAATAGATGTTTAATGTGAAGCAAATATAAAAATACCAAGAATATAAAGAAAACACTAAATATACTTGCCACCACTTACATAACGAATACTTGTTTTTTCGACCTTAATATGAGATGAATATAACTAAAATTTTAAAGACACAATGAAAATCTTATACATGTACATCACAAACTGTGCACGATAATTATGTGGCAAGTATGACCTGATACAGCCCAATACCTATCTACAATAATAACGTGTGTCATGATAAATATATAATCTTCTACCTTTTGTTAATTTAAATTGAAGTACGTATCTATTATATTTAGTGCTTAACATATATGCGCCAAAAATATTACTTAAATGTATAGTTTAGTAATCGTATTTATTTGGAAAAAAGTATATTTTATTTATAAGGTGGTATAACACTTTGTGGTTCTACTACGGCGGCACTACCGCTACAGACTAACAGAAACTTTAATTTTATATACATATTGTATAGATGAACGCTTACCGTTTACTCTTTCATGGGGAGAGTGCCATTAAATCTGAGCGTTGTATGAAACCGGGATTTTGTCACGCCAGCATTATCAATCTTTTCTATACGAACATAATAGGCACCAGGCGAGGTTAATTCCATACGTGTAAGCGTTATAAATTTCTTCCTGGCAACACTGACACTTTTCATCAATCATTGTGAAGCAAACTACTTTATATACCTACTACTCTTTGTACATACATGCGTGAATTGGTATATCATTTATCAGTGGGAGCAATGGTAGGTATATAAACATCGCTTAATATGGATTATACTTGGAGTTCAACATATAACACGCTAGGGGGTTACAAGATACTATACAGTCATCCACAATGCTTTCGTTTTTAATGATGAAAATATTTATTATGTCCTATCAATTCGCATTTTCGAGGCTGGCCACAAATCCGTTGCTACTCCTAAGGACTAAGTTGGAACATCTCGGATAGATATGTCTCTATACATCACCCTTCAAACCAAAATAGCAGCACTTAACACTGCCGTTATAAGGCAGAAATAGGTGTGGCGGTGGCACCATCGGATTCGAGCCAGAAAAAGTTTTACCACCTTTGTATTTAATTATCAAAGATAATATCAAAATCTTACCTAAGGTTGAAGACTCATGCGTTGCTACCAATGAAGACTAAGTTACATCGCCTCAGATAAGTACGTCTTCCTTAGCACTGTAAGTTTAGTATATGTTTATAAATAGTTGAGTTTGGAAAAGATTCTTTGAAATTATAAATCCACATTCTAAACCAACTTGCTCTTTCCTTGGGAAGTGGCGCTAGATTATCACTTTTAACGAACAAAAATATGTCTGTAAATAATCTTATTCGAATAAAATATTTTGGATTTTGATTTTTTAATTTTTTATAATATGCTTGCAACAAACCCCTTCAAAACATGTTAACAATATGTAGATTTTTAACATTTATCTTTGTTTTCAATTTAAAAACTTACTAAAAAGTTATTTCTTTACCGCTCTAGACGCAGGTGCATCTCCATTCTAGGAACTTAGACATCTTTCATAGTAACTTTTTCTCCAGTTTTTAGCCTTCTGAGCTATGAACGATGATGCATTGTAGTGTTCCTGGAATATGGAAAAAATATCTAAACTTTTATTACTTTGTTGTTATTTGAGAATATTAATAAGGAAAATGTAGTCGCTAATGAAGAAGGGATAAATTAGGGTTTCTCCTAATTCTAGATATAGTCATTAAAGACGTTTTACACTCTTAGGGTGCTAACATACGAGTGACACAATGTTAATACATGAGCAACAGCAAGTTTCAACGACCGTCGCCAGCTATTACCGATAGCCGGCGGATAGACGACAGCCCGCAACAACGTGCGACCTTCGGCGACGGTCGTCAGCTGTCACCGTCGGCCCCTTTGCGATTGTGTTTTGTCAATGGCTGCAGGCGACAGCTTCCAGTGTTCGCCGGCGTCAGCTCGCCACTGTTGGCGACCGGTAGCATCAGTTGTCAATGACTACTGACGACTAACGCTGACCATCGCTGCCTGACATTAGCGACGCGCGGCGACCGTCGATCGTATACTAACTTCTAATTTAATCGTTACTTCTTGATAATTCATTTTTGCTTTAAAAAAAATAAGGTCGTTTACCTTAATTATAACATGCTAATTAATATATATTATATAATTCATTAAAAATTTTAGAAAACATTTTAGAAAAGGAATCAATATATAAGGCCATGTAAATGACGCCTATCATTCTATGCATTGCGTGATATAAATAATTTACTCATTATTTATCTATGGGTTTCATATAGGGGTTAAAAACTCTCAACATTTATGGCACCCCTTATTATACTTTTACGTGTGAGGAAGAAAAACTTCCCTAATGTACTAATGGCCTGTTATCACATTTTTTGATTAATTGTTGCTGATGACCAACTATCGTGATTGTTTCAAAGCAAGCATTCATAAAGGACATTGTAGTCAACAAGCTATAATAAGTTGATGATGACTGAACCATAAAAATACAAGAAATAGTCATTTAAATTATAACATTTTTTTTCAAAACTTAAGTAAGTCAAAAATTAAGGTTAATGGACTGTTGAATTGTTTACTAATTCCTTAAAAACAATATTCAAATTAACGGACGGAAATGTCAAGAAACAATAATTTAAACAGAACAGAATTTTCGCATTAAACTTGAAAAGCTTATCTGTGAGGCGTAATCGGGAAAAATAAAATAACGTACAGGGAAAAGGTAGCTCTTGTTACTGAAGACTGCGATGAATGAATAATAAAGCTGAATTCATTTCAATATGAATGTAGTTTGTTCGTCGTATTGGCTAATGGAAACCAGACCGCTGCAGTTTTATTATAGTGTCTACAAATTACCAATATTATTTACAATTTTATAATGGCTACTATTCCTGATCCTGACTCAGAATTGTACTCTAAATTCATTATTGAGATATGTCTGGCCAGGGATCGAATCCTGAGTCCACTGCATGTCACACCGGAATGGTGATCGCGCCGTCTTACTTGTATCACGGGTCTTGTTGTAATCGTTTAAATTTATTTATTTGACTTCTATATAACAGGTTTCGATGTAGCTGCTGATCTATTGATCTTGCAATATTCGAATAAGCGAGATAATCACTTGGTCAAATATATGTATCGTTGCATTGTGCAACGGAAATAGATTTAAAAGAAATCAAAGAAAGAAAAGAAAAGAAAGGAATCAAAAAAGTACTAAAGTGGGATTTAAAAACAAATACAGTAACTTGATCGGAGTCGCGAGACAATGCTATTCAATGGCAACGAGTTGATAAAAGTCTTGAAGTTGAGCGAGCTGCCAATTCCGGGGAAATCCACTCGAACAAAGAGCTGGACGGAGGATTGAGCACTTCTGGTCCGATTTCTAAACTTTTACAACGTTCTTATCCAACTAAGTACAAATTTAAAGAGTAACAAAATAAACCGAGGCGCTTTTAAACAAACTTGCTACATTAGGAATATTATTTCGATACCTTTAAAGCAACATAGTGTTTGAATTTTCAAATATAACATGAATAATTTATTTTTCTTGTATTCACAATTTAGTTTAGAGAATTTTAGAGAAACAGTTATTTATGTTTCGTTTCGTGTTAAAGTTTTGTTAGTGATATAAGACTCCGTGTTTACATAGAATGGATTTAGTTTTCAAATGCTGTATCTGAGCTACCTCCGTGTGTAGTACTTTAACTCTGATAAACAAGTATTGTATTAAACAATGGACAAAAATAACATACTGCTATTTTTAATTAGAATAGTCACATACATTGCGCTACAAGCTGTCCAATCGAATATTTTTAAGCTACACATTTTCGATCGAAACCCTACCTGATACTGGATTGCTATTCTTGAGTTGATACTACTAAGTTGATATACCTGGAACAAATTAGGCCCTTTACTACACCCTACAAAACAGCACACAACAACGTTTAACACAGCTGTTATTACGCAGAAATATGAGTGGCAGTGGAGCCGCCCGAATCAATCCATAAAACGTTCTAGCAACTTATATTGACTTACAACACTTTTTGTATATTTTATCAAGTATTTTAACATGTACCTCATGATTTATGAACCCCATCAAGTAGTGGGTAATGTTCCACAATCGACGCTAACCATTATGTTTCGTAAATATCTTATCTTACTCGGCAAGCTATAAATCAGTTGGACCCTTTATCTAAAAAATATATACACTATGAGGAAAATAAAGACGAAATTTCTTGCGGCAAATTTCACTAGAGATAAAGTTTGCAGTAATGGACATTGCTTCGCCATTACCAAGTATTTATTAGCTATCACTGGGAAATAGGTACCTATAGTGTATAAGCGTGCAGTAATTAATGATCGTAGATAGACATACTTATCCCGCCCCGCGACGGGACGACCCGCGTGGCGGAGCGGTCACGGTTCCGGGTTCGATCCACGGACAGACGGACACCTGAAGGATGAGTTTAGATTTTTGTTCTGGGTCTGGGTGTTTGTGTTGTGTTTTCATAGCACTCACGACACAGGAGACAATCCTAGTGTGGGGCTATGAGTGTAGAAAGCGTTATTTATATATTTATTTATTAATCTGACATGGTCCGACTTAGTCTTCAGGAGTAGAATCTGTGACCAAATGTATATCGAATAAGATTCCCATCTCATCTGGGATTGATCTGAGGTTGCCCATGGACACCTTATGTGGATTTTTTTATAGTTTAGAAGTAGCAAATGAGCCATGGAAATCCATCAAAATCTTACCTAAGGTTGATCACAGTTGCATTGCTACCTCTGAGAAATAAGTTAGAACACCTCGAATAAGAATGTCTGCCATACCACACCCTTAAGATCGGAACACAGCTGCGTTGAATACTACTGTTGTTAGGCAGAAATAGGTGTGGTCGTGGTGCCTTCGGAGACGAACCACATAGAGTTCAACCACCTTTGAATGCGAGTGCATTAAGAAATACTCTGTCTGATACGTGCACACGCTCTTTATAAACTATATAATGTTTAAAGTTATTATATAAACTACGGAAAGCTCAAAGAATTTCTCTTTATAAATATAGATGTTGGATATCACTGCAATATTTTCGTGTACAATTTCCTACTTTCGTGTTTCACTACAACCAAAGGAAGGTAGCATTTAACCAAAATACATTTTCAGCTTGCCTGAAATAGAGGTTTGCGTCTATCCCGTATGGAGGAAACTACTTTTTGGAGTGAATTACACAAAACTGCATTCAAATAATAATTATTTTCTCAGGTTAAAATGGAAATTTAAGATAACACGCGTCTAAAAATGAACTTTTAACCGCAAAAAAATTAATACGAAATTCCGGAGTTTCAATTCAAATTTGGACTATGGCGAGAAAATCTGTATATATAATAAGAATTTAACTCGCGCTCGCTGTCTGTATGTTTAAAATTACTTACCGCCAAAACAACGGGATTGAATTCTTGGAAATTTAGTTTTTATTCTCCTCATAGTGTATATATATTCATAGTACGAATCTTAACTCAACATTTAGACTTTATTTCATCAAAATCGATGCATTCTTTCAAAAGTTATTACAATTTAAAATCAAAAGAAACTTTTCTTACGTCGATTTAAGTACGTACGAGAATGATTATACCTTAGTTATTATAATTTAAACTCAGAAGAACGTGCATACGAACGTGTATATAATAGTTACATATATAACAGTTCTATTATAGTGGAATAGATGGCGTTATTTTAAAACATCACTGACTCACGGGCAATCTTCTATATACAAATGGCAGAATAACGTTCGCCTGGTCAGCTAGTGTATATATAAGACCTTACTTAAAGAGATTAAACGTTTGCGAAATTGGGTCATGAAGAAAAGAAAGAATCGGTGGCGTTGGGACGTCCACGTTTGACAGGTGGCTTAAAGACAAGGGACAATTAACTGAGAAGTCCACATAAAATTAGCATAAAATAATTAGTTGAGAAAACACAGGGGGATAAAAATGTCCAAGGTAAATTCCGTCTAGCAAAACAAAGCTAACCACCCCTAATGAGAGCTCATTAAGACGATAACTTTTACGCAAAAAGAAATTTCGCTTTATTTATTCATTTGTACATTCATGAAACATTATTATTATTGTAGTTTATAATATAATGTTTATAAAATCATCTCTTTTTATAAAATCATGAATTTTTTGCAAGTACAGCTTCATTGCTCGTAGTTACCTATCTTCGCAACTACATATGTATATTGACTGTTAATTAACCACCTCAGTATTCCATTCATAGGATTATTCAGGACGCATTTCCAAAACAATATTTACCCCAATACTCTGCTCATTTGTTCGGTACTGTCTGTTTTACTTTGGTAAAATCATATGCGTTGTCTACAAATGATATAAGTACGTGATTGATGTCTTATTTATATCGCTATATGAACAAATACAATAAAATAGTGTTTCTTATTTATTGTCGTATTTGACGCCATTTCGTAAATCATAGTTAGGTACACAAACCGTTTGATTTAAAAAAATATCAAAATATTTGCATTATTTTCTTGTGTTTTTTAATTTTAAACTGAACTCACGTATGTTATGTGAAACAATCGTTAACTTCAATGTAATGTTTTATCGAAAAACAACGAGTTAGGTTTTTAGAATAAGGAGATCTGATAGTAACATCCGATGGTAATCAATGTATGATATTTTCATAGAAAATGCCTTATCTGAAGAAACTCAGGTAGCGTAGTTGCATCGCAGTGTGTAAAAGAATTTTATCAAAATGAATAATGTTGTGGTGAAACTGCATGAAAAACAGGGCAAGAAAGATGTACATAGCGTGTTTAGCAAGTTTTCATAATGAACTTTGCAGTTTTCATGCATTGTGAGTAAAATATTATGTCTGCATAATTTTGCTTATTACAATTTTATTTTTCATTTTGTCTCAAACCTTCTGTGTGTTGTGTTAGACTGTGTAATTATTTTTACTTTGTTTGTTATCTTGGAAATATGCGGTATATTATTTAGAATTTTATATTACAGTTACTAAATATTTATTATACTTCAGTCGCATATATAATAGGGTATTATATATTGTAGTACCGTGTGCTTAGGCTAAACCAAGATGTGATCATATGATATTGCGCGATTATTGAGTTCGAACTAACCTTTTTACGATTTTAATATGATGAAGTTGGTAGAACCCATTTTGGTTCGTCTCCGGCGGCACCAGCGCCACGTCTATTTCTGCCTAATAACAGCAGTGTTAAGCGCTGCTGTGTTCTGGTCTAAAGAATGTAGTAAGGTAGATATATTTATTACAGCCGTTCTATCTTAGTCCTCAGGGATAGCAACGCATCTGCGGCCGACCGTGATCATATCTGGGGTTAATTACAGATGTCCAAGGGCAGCAGTGGCCACTTACGATCAGGTGGGCTGCATGCTCGTTTGCTACGTCTATAATATAAAAAAGACAGATGCGTCGGGACATGGTTTAATTACACCGAAATAGGCTTGCAATAATTTTGATAAATCTCATAGTAAGAAGGTCGTTTTAGGGTTCCACAGGGATGCACGCAGGTGTCGTGGCCGGCTACTTAGTGTACAATAGCACTAAGTGTACTTTCCCGCTCATACATCAAACAATAAATACAATTACGTCGACAGCGCCGCGTAAGAAAATCCATCCATTATAATGCCCGTTATTTTTTGCTCCATAGTATATTACGTTCCCTTTTATTTCTTTTCGGTTTGACATCTCATTTGTGATAACGCGATAAGCCAGCGACGAAAGCATACATGATAATTCCGTGGCATAATTTCTGAATTCTTATTGAAGTACAGGTTCAAAGACAGAGATCTGATTTTTCTGAGTTTGAAACCATTTGACTAAAATTAATGTAGAATGACAAGACACCTTTATAAAGTTTCTAAATATGCTCTGTCTGATATTAAGTACTTTCTGCTGTGGATTGCATACAAGCCGGTATGGGAACTTACGGTACACGAAATTAATAGGCAAAGCGTTCCAACATAGGCACAGTAAATATTGCATTTTTTTATCATTTGGAAGTAGCAAAGAAGCAAATTCACCTGATGGCATGTGACCGTTATCGCCCATGGACATCTGTAATTAACCCCAGATAAGATCAGAGTCCTACCTGAGGTTGTGTACAGGTGCGTTGCTAGCTCTGAGGACTAAGTTAGAACGCCTCGAACAAGCATGTCTCCTTACCACACCCTTCAAATCAGAACACAGAAGTGTTTAACATTGCTGTTATAAGTCAGAAATAGGTGTAGCGGTGGTGCCGCCGGAGTCGAACCACAAAGGGTTGTACCACTTTCATAATATAAAAAAAGAGATTATCAATCGGGGTCGCGGTATAAAGCTAGTCCACGAGTACACAATAGATCTCCAGAGTTGAAAAGTCGCTAGTTGCATAGTCGAAGTTCTCGTTATATGTCTATAATATGGAGTATTTTGCCTGCCGAGGTTATATTGAAATAATATCTTTCAACTCCATAAAAGAAATTTTCTAGTTGAGGAAAAGTTATTATAACTAGGAAACGAATATAATACAACTTTGCCTTGAATAATAATATGAATTTTATTTTCGTCTGGTATTCCTGTGTAAGGAAAGGCAATCATTCCAAACTACTTACGTCTAGTAATAATATACATACATACATTGGTAAAAACTTTCTTTGTTTGTCTTCAAAGACGAGCGTAACGGAGCGGTCAACACACCGGTCTGACGCGCAATGGGTTCCGAGTTCGATCGCCGGCCAAACAGACATCTGAATGATAAATTCAGATTTCTTTTCCTGGTCTGGGTGTTTACGTATGCGTCTAATTACGTATGTGTGTTTGTGACAAAATGCTAGTGTGGGGCTATGTGTGTAGAAAGCGTTATTTATATTATATCTGTATTTATGTTAAAACACAACTGCAACACCTATTTCTGCATTATAGTAACAGTGTTGAGCGCTACTGTGTTCAGATTTGTCGGGTGTTATAAGGACATTTGCATCTTCTTAAATGAACGATTTTACAAATTTAGACACAAAACTTGAGTTTATACTTGCAGAATGCAATAACTGAGGTGATGTTTTCTTTTATTACGGAAGTGGCGAACAAGCATGGAGTCATCAGGGATGCTTAATGCCCTCTGCTTGGACATGTAACCAACCCCAGATAAGATCACAGTCATACCTGAGGTTGTTACGTTATCACCCCTGAGGACGTTGGAACGACCCGAACAAGTATATCATCCTTACCAGACCCTTCAGAACAGTAACCAGACATGAAGCTGCTGCTAGCGACATCGATAATAGGTCCTTGTTTTGTCAAATATTCGACATAAAAGTGTAATGTTTGAGCCATGAACGGATAACTAGTGTTCTCGTAATCCCACATTATTATTTCATACAAAAGATTTGCTAAGTTTCCAAAGGTCAAAGGTCCCATTCGGGGTCGGAACTTCCCAAGTTCGTTTATAAAGGCGTCGTCTCGCTATGATTCTTTATTATTAACTCATTTGCAACTATGTGGGATGTGAGGAGTTTATCTGAATCGAATAATGATATGTATATTTTTCGGCAGTGATTTTTTGGAACGCTTGTACAGATTGAAGGTGTTAGAACCATTTGCGGTTACACTCCGACAGCATCACCGCCACGTCTACAACGGCCTTATAAAAGCAGTTTTAAACGTTGCTGTATTCTGATCTGAAAGTTGTGGTAAGGGAGACATACTTATGCGAAGCGTTTCACCCTAGTCCTCAGGATCAACGAACTTGTGGCCAAACTCATAATATATTAGTCTTTTAGTCTTATCTGGGGTTGATAACAGATGTCCATGGGTAGCAGTGGCCATGGACCATCAAGTGAAATGTATGCCCGTTCCCTACTTCCAACATAAAATAACCAATCGACCATGCAGTCTACCTCATAGTAAGTGGGTACTACCACCCATTAACTTGTATGATCAATCTGAAATAGGATTATGGTCTTACATAATATGGCCAGATGCGTTGCTACCAGTTGTCCTTGCTAGCAAAATGAGATCATACACTGCTTCCTTTTTGGCTTGACATGTTCCTTCTGCATCAGAACATGTTCGAAAATTACCCAGCATGTATCCTTTGCTCATGTACCAGCCAGTCTTCCCATCCATTTGATTTATCCGACTGTAATTTGCATCAACTTGAATACCGTCTGCTTCTACATTTGACCTCCAACCAGCAAATGGATCCAGGGCATTTCAAATATAAATTTTAATATCATAAGTGGAAGAAAAATATCCATCATCGTTTCCTATTTAATTTTAGTGCCTGGCGCAGAATTCTCGTGCAAAACTAAATGTGGAGCATAAATGCGGTTGAAAAACATTTTATCTTAAATTATTTCTGAATCTTTTAAACGCTATACAGCCATTACCGGATCCAATCTTCCTATCCAGATATCTACACAAATAAAGTGTCTATTTATGATTTCAAAATATCGTGCAGTTTCTAAAGTAAGTTCTGTGTACAACACGTCAGAATGTATTTATAACTGTATGTATGAGTTAATTGTAGAAAAATCTTTAATTTCTCGTAACTTACGTCAAAAGATAGGCATGGAAACTACTTTGGACAAACTTGGACTAATTCTGACCTGACTTCCATGGGAAGTTATGTCTTTGTAGGCTTCTGCTTACTTCTTTTTGCCGTAGGTAGAATTACCCGCGAGAGTTTGTTTAACAATAAATACCTTAACAAGTTTCGCGGATTATAGCATTGTGCGTTGTCATAACAACTGATATTTTTCACAACATGACCGAGACCATTTCGGTAGCGTCACGATAAATTGCTCCGTATTTCGGAAGCCATAAAGGCCATTTCGGCGCAAACGGTCCGTTTTATTCGACGTTGTTTAAGATAAAAATGTCGTATATTCGCGACAGTGACGGATGTGCCATTTTACGTTGATAAAGCACCCTTCCGTACGCTTGTTTTGCTGTTACGGTTCTATCGGAATTGTTTCGTGGATTCGACCGCGTTTGGCGGTTTGGCTCACGAGTTCTATAATGACCGATAAATGTCTAACGTCATAAGGTCTATTAAGGAGAGAGTATAGTCGTGAAGAAAATGGAAGAATCATTGTACCTTCATTAGCTTGGGATCTGAAATTGAATTCGTTATATAAAGTAGTAGAACCTTTGTATTTACTTTGTTGGCATCAACCAATTTCTGGTTTGAAGGGCCAAACACACCAAATAGCCACACCTGTTTCTGTTTTATAACAACAGTGTTCAGCGCTGCTGTGTTCTGGTTTGAAGGGTGCGGTAAGGGAGGCATACTTATTCAAGGCGTTCCATAAGTTGGAACCCCTTGAATAAGTATGTCCTCAGGTAGGACTGTGTTCTTATCTGGGCTTGATTACAGATGTCCATGGGCGGCAGTGGGCTTACCATCAGGTGGGGTGCATGCTCGTTGGTGGCACGACATTGGTGCCGAGGAAGAAAAAGCGCCAAAATACACGCTATTAACATCTTAAACTGTATAATTACACGTTAAACGGACATCTCAATCCGATATAATGTACGCGCCAATGTCTTATCACGCTATTTGCGCCTATAATTAAAGTAGAATTTTTATTGTATCTTATGCACGTGTGAACGATTGTGTACAGTATACTTTGTTAGTGCAATTTTAAATAAATAAATAAACATGCCCACATTTTTGAAGTTTCCAAAATATGCATACTTGTGTTTGAAAAAACAGTGCTAGGTAAACAATGCTTGGTTGTCGTCAAACGTTTTTTGCAAAACAACGAAACTAGAAGTGGAATTTTCCGGAAAATTCTTTTATAGCGTTTGTTTACAGCGCGCTTAGAAAATCGCGTTGTATGAGTTTTAATAACATATTTGCTGTTTCTAGTATGCAATATTCAATAACCTTGTTTTCATACAAAATTAATGTATTAAAATTCTCTTGAAGGTTGTAAGTATAGCCTCGTGTTCTAAGGTTGTAATATTAAAATTTTATTTTAATTTTATTCTGAATAACGATGTTGATCGCACAATTAATAATGTTATATGAACTTATATACCACTACGTTTCTTTATATACAATAATATATACAACACAATATACAATTTATATACCTATAGGCATTGATAACTTAAAGGTTGAAACTCGGCTTCTCAATCGGGGGGTCCGAGGTCCAAACCCCAGGTACGCACCTCTGACTGTTCAAGGTTATGTGCGTATTAAAAATTAATTATCACTTGCTTTAACGGTAAAGGTAACACATCGTGAGAAAACCTGCACGCCTGAGAGTTCCTTAAACGTTACGTTAAGTTAGTTAGTTAGTTAGATCACTGGCAACAATACTGACAATGTAAGACAAGTTCAACTCTGTCAGATTTCTATGTCAAGAAATGCGTTATTTCTTTTAAATGCAGCTTTAATAAATAAACCCATTTTCCTATAATGGGAGTTTTTCTAATGCACAATGTTTTTTTTTGTGCAAATATGTAAATTTGCATTATACACATGTATATTTTCTGTAAGTATGGATAATTTTGACCATTGCGGCTGGTCTACTAGTCTATTAATACTACAGATTTCACTCTGAACGTCTAAAATCTTGATACCTCAATCTTACAAAGTTTTATGTACATATATATATATATGTATTATGTAATGAGTCGATCCACATTTAGGTGTGGAATGGTAATAAAACACTTATTAAAAAAAATGTCTGTCCGTTTGTTCGGGTAATCATCGAAACGGTTGGACCATTTTTGACGGAACTTTCACTGGCAGATAGCGGATACTATGAGCCGTAACTTGTAATAAAAATAGGGTTCCGCGCAAAAAAGTTAAAACCCATGAACCAACTCCAGCGTTTATTCACATTAGAGCCGGTCATCACATTTATTTATATGTATGACTAGTTGATCCCCGCGGCTTCACCCGCGCTAAAGAAGTAAAAAGACATATATTTATATCTGTCCGCAACTGACATTAACGCACGCGACGGCGGCCACATCCCGGAGTTCAAAAATTAAGCAGCCCAAGTTAAGCCTTTGGCCATCAGCTATCTTCCAGTGAAAGTCCCGTCAAAATCGGTCCGGCCGTTTAGAAAATTAATTCAGCCAAACAGACAGACAGACAGACAAAAATATTAAAATTGTATTTTTGTTATAGGTACCGTGTATACTTCCATGTGCATTTGGTAAAAAGTTGTCGTTTTGACATTACAAACGGACTCTTCAATTTTATTTATTTATATGGACATGTTACAGTTTTTTGAACGCGGTTGAAACCGCGGGGCGCAGTTAGTGGTAAATATAATTAAAATTCGTAATAGCCATGTTCTACGCTTTAATTGTGTATCAAGTATTGACATAACAATGATGACTTAATCATATGAAGGTGCTTACGTGACATTCTTGGCAACGTAACATCGATCGTTCCCATTCCACCTCAGATAATACGATCGACATAATCTTATATAGATTTTGACATTTAGGAGGCATTGACCTTTCGTTGCTTCCGCGCTTTATAATGGTAATGTACACAAAGAACTCATTCAGTTTGACTTTTTTATTGTTGTATAGTAGTAGCAAACGAGCATGCAGCCCACCTGATGGTAAGTGTCCGCTGCTGTTCCCTATGGACACATGTGATGGAAAACAGATTAATTGTTGTCCAGAATGGAAATAAATTGGTGTCGCTACAGGGGTAGGTCTACACTCATGAAACCAATGTAAATTCTAATCCAATTTCAATCCAATCTATCAAAAGTGACATTATCTCGAACAAATTGTAAATTACTTTCGGATTGGCCATTCTCGGCATCATTACAGTTCCGTTACAGTGACCGGTGTGATCAAATGTCATATTAAACATCTAAAAAACAAGTTCCGTGACTTCGTTTAGCAAATTTCAATTAATTCACTTAATAATCACACAATATTGAATTCAATCGGCGCTAGTGTCGCAATAATTCCGACCGATCGGAATTTCCTCAGTAGGTCTACTGAGATCAGTCACATATGCGTACGAAATAAGTACCCGTAAGAAATAAGTTGGAACGCCTCGGTAAAGTATATTTCTGTTACTCTTCAAACCAGATCACATCAGTGCTTATTACCACTGTTAAGGCAGGAATTGGTGTGGCGGTAGTATCACTGAAGTAGATCTTATTTCTTTGGCATATCGGTGGCATTGTATGCTGTGGCATGTGATGGTGGTATACTTGATGGTAACATCTGTTTCCGTATAGACACGTAGGCCTCATAGGTAGAAATCTTTCTCCTTTATCTGAGACTCTTTACTGTCATGATGCACTATTAAAGGTATTTAGATATTTGCAATAGACTGGAAACGGGGAGAGAGTGTCAACCACGATTTACTTTTGAGTCGTATTAAAAAAAAGTAAAAACAAGGTTCCATTTTTGATTTAATTGTCCTTAAAATATATATTGGGGGTTGCGTATTATTAGTATTCAATGCGCCACACGATTAGTACTCAATACTGTATATATACATAATATAATGTACTCAATCAATCATAGATGGCGTTACTGTGAAAGGAGATTCAAGCTTTATTATAAAAATACTAACAATGTCCCTTCTATAGTCCTATTTAATCTCTTTGACCACGAAACATGTTTTTTACTCTTTAGGATTGAAGTGACGCCTAAAATCTAATACAACGCAAAAGCTGCCTCTAATAACGTACAAAAACATAAGAATTACTGCACAAAACGCCCCTCTTTCGGATTTCGCTAGCAGATAAAAGAAGCTATTTTCAGTTCTCCCGAGTAAATACAGCATTTGGGCCAGTGACCGCTCTGACCCACTGGCTGAATAAGTGAGGAGTCACTTTGAAATATAGACCTTCATTGTGCGGCTTTCACGCGTTTTGTTTAAACTCTCGCAATGCTTTTAATGTTGGAATTGACGGAAGAAATGGACGCTGAGTGTAGATTCGCGAAATAATGTCGCAAAAAAGCAAATGGATGCTGAATCTAAATCATAGAGTTATTATATATAGAGTAGGAGCCAGTATACGATAAAATTCCAAAAATCGAATGACGCTATCCATCCGTCTCTCTTTCTCGCATGTGTGATTAGACAAAGATAAGTATAGGTCCCTCATCTTCCCTCTCTTATTATTTGTTGGACACTCGCCCTCACAGGCCTGCCGATGGCTCCCCTAC
>DWNY01000090.1:0-21658 GCA_018250635.1 Telegonus apastus | reverse complement strand
ATCGCCGTACGTCGTTGGCAGTGAACGGAACGAAGCGCTGTCGTATAGATCGCTGGCTGGCCGTCTGGCTGAAAATAGTGAACGAAGTATGAGTTTTCGAAATATGTTCGAATAAAAAAGTGAACAGTGAGTGACTGTCATCGAGCAAGATGGTTGATGACGTGAAAGATATTACGGAAAACGCTGAAAGTAAAGGTATTATGTGCATT
The DNA here is from genome assembly GCA_018250635.1 of Telegonus apastus. Taxonomy (NCBI): domain Eukaryota; kingdom Metazoa; phylum Arthropoda; class Insecta; order Lepidoptera; family Hesperiidae; genus Telegonus; species Telegonus apastus. The sequence continues at coordinate 21,449 of DWNY01000090.1, read as the reverse complement.
TAAAATCGATATGTGCCGTTTTAGTGTGAAATGTGATCGAAATCATCTAACCCCAAACCGCGTCGTGGGGCCCCACGTAGTGGGTTCGTGTACAGCTTTCGAAAACGCCTGCAGTGGTTTGTGGTCGACGCAATGCAATGTTTTGTTTTTCATCTGCATTTGGACGTCTTTTTGACGTCGCGGTATGCTTCTATAATTAGCAAAACGCCAGCCAGACGGTAAGAAGTGCGCAGGAATGTGCCACAAATGCCCCGTTCGGACCTCCTGTCATTCTGGCCGTGGATGGTTAGTTTTGCCGGATAGCTGCATAGATACCGTTATTTCGGTCTGTATATTTGTTTTTTCGTCGCCAACACGCCCCGAATTTGTTGGATGTCGCCTTTTATTCACGGTATGATGTGTTTCTTGACTCATAACTTACATTATCATTTAATGCTCTGACGTAAGTAAGTCTAAGCGTACATCTGTGTGCAGTGTACAGAATTTCGCGAGCACAACACATTAGCACTGTCGCTCACTTTCTAGTTATCTTATCAGCTCCTTTATCTGCTTTTCATGTGCAAACTGCAGTGGTTAGACAAGTATATATAACATGGAAATTGCATATAAAATTTATCGTTGATAACACACTAAATGAGTGTTATTAATAACCTAATCTACCCTAATATCTAGATAACTAAGCTATTGTAAAGGTTGTTTGATAGGTTCCATGGAAATATAAATATTCCTGTGGTGGGTGAATAGCATAAATATTTTTATCTTCATTTACGGTTTATCTATTATTATCAATATCTGTATGTATGAAAGAAAGTGCCCTTGATAAGTATGACAGTTTTATGTATACATAACGTGTCTAAATAATCTAAATATGTACTTTTAATACTAATGATGACTTTACATTTTTCAAATGCAATGTGAGGAAAAAATTGGTACATTTAATGTACACAGAAATCACTTACCTACAATTTCCAATTAATTAAGCGTCACCTAGAAGAAATTACTCGGCTATGATCAAGCCAAGCAAGTATTATTTGTTATTCCCACATTATTTAAAAAAAAAAGGTTATTTCTCCTCGAGCCTAAAAACATGATGAATTTTGTCCCCTATTATTCCACCCTTAGAGGTAGCGGTTTCATTAAAATTTACTGGGATAATTTGAAACATACAAATCCAGACAAAAAATAATTTCCTAAGTCAGTTTATTAATGACGCTGTAACCATTTACCGAAAAGAAGGAAAACAGTTGAATTGAGAACACCCATCTTTATTGCAGGCAGTTAAAAAAATATTAGGTAGGTAGGTTAGGTACATAAAAATATCTACCTGTCATTTTATGTATATCATACATGGAATTGCCAAGACTAATGAAGATTAGATACACTTACATAATGCTGAAGTAACTAATAACATGCCAGCTGCTAGAATAGGTGCAGTTCAAGTGAGAAAATACCACCACCACACCATTCATTTTTTTTCTGAGGATTTTATTGCCGACACTTACAATGAGACAACCTCCAGGAGTCCTCAGGAGTGGAGACGCATGTGTAATTGATGTCAAATAAGACACTAAGTTAGACTGCCTTAAATAAGTATGTCTCCATACCACACCCTTCAAACCAAGACACTGCGCTTAACGTTGCTGTTATTAGGCAGAAATAATAGATGTGGCGGGGGTGTAGCCAGAGTTGAACTATAAAGGGTTCTAACACTGTAATAATGAAAAAAAAATAGGTAAATAAAATTTGCATTATCTGCCTTATATCAACAGTGTTGATGACTACTGTTTCTGGTTAGAACGGTATTGATATGAGAAGGCTCGTGATATAAGGCGATCTAACTATAATTTCTTCTTGTACTGTGAGCGCTGCTACATGCACAAAGAGGATCCCATAAACACCCAGACCCATAATGGAAAACTGAATTTAATTTTTTGATATATTCACCTACTATATGTCAGAGCTTTGTGGTCCCCAACTGGCACATGGTCTTTTCCATTAATGTACTTTGGTATGTTAATATATGTTATTGGATATTACTTTATAATCACAGCATTTTATTAATTTCTTGTGTTGTGTAGAAATATCCCTATAGACTATTTACACTGTTCAAACTAAGCAATAATTAAGTATCACCCAACTGTTACAAATAATATTTATTAAGCAGCAAAGGTGGTTTTGTGTGTGTCAATCTATACAAAACTTTATTTGCAAGTAAGGTTATACAATTGGTGATTCATTCATCTAATATTCTCTTATTGCAGTATGCCAATGTTCAATTTGTTACAATTTTTTAAGTAGCTAGGTACAGTAGAAATCCCACATAACCTGACATCGCTCCCACGGTAGATACCGTGGGAGCGATGTCAGATCAGGGGAAACCTTCAAAAGGTACAGATGTACCTTTTGAAGGTTTCCCCCTTGTCAACAAAAAAAAGTTACTAGTAGTACAACAATTACCTATCACAATTTTAAAGTTTTATAAACATGAAAATATTTTATTGTAGCACAATTGCTCGCATTGCAGTTCCATTACAGTGGAAAACTCAACAAATCACATTGCAGTGGAAAGGCACCTGAAGGCTGTGGCCATTTGTTATATGCCTAATTATTAATAGACTTAGTTCCCTCTACCATATAAAGCATGCATCAAAATCAACTTTTCAATATTTCCTAAATGTTTCTTAAAACATTTAGGTACTTCAAGGGACTGAGTTTTTGTTATCAAATATTGATAATCATGTCTTTGTAATAAGTTTTGCGACAATTATCATGATAATTAATGTGATAATTCTCATAATATAATAACAATTGTCTCGTAATATTTTTTAAAATATAGGGTCAATTAGGACACAATTGTAGGTGCATATGGAACATTAAACAGCTTACGGCCACATATCTGTCGTCAATCGCAGTTGGTTATGCCTCACCTCTACCCTTTTCTGGGGGTCATCACAGATGTTCGCGGGTGGCGGTGTCCACTTAACATCAGGTGGACTGCATGCTCGCTCCTACTTTATCACTATTAAAAAAAACTACATGACTATATTAGAATCAAATGAAATTTTACAAGTAGGTAATTATTAATTTTAAAGCATTGGTTTTAAATTAGATTCTTATTTGTTCAAAAAAAACCTTTGAAATCTTTATAGAACCTTATAATATTGTAAACCTTTAAAGCAAATTTACAAGATACTGAATCTTATTAAAAATACTTAAATTAAACACTTGTTATTTACCTGTAATAGTATCTTATCTAATAAACAAACAAATTCATAATGAAATCAGACCTAGACAAAAACTGAATTTCCATAAGACTGCACTTCCATGATACATAATATATTGCTACTAACAACAATGCTCATACAATTTAGGTGACATATAACTAAACAAAATACTGACATCGCTTGATTGTCAAACTTTAGCAGTTAATTGAAGCAACACCGTTTTAAGCATAGAACAAGATTCATGTTTTGAAATTCTTCACATTTGCAATCATCTGATGTTATCATTCTACTGAGAGATACATATTTAGCTTAACTTTAATATAAATGCATTGTTCAATTGTCTCAAGTATAAACTGACCTACTTATTATATCTTTAGAGCAACATTGCTGAGTTTCATTTATTAATTGGATTGCAAAGTAATCTATATGTTACAATCTTAGCATATTATGATGACTTAATAAGGTCATACAGAACTAGACTTATCGGAGTTACAAGAATAAGTAGGTACTAGAACTTCTATCAAGATATTCACCTATTGCATACTATAGCTTTAATATTGGATAACATAAGGTTATCCCATCTTATAAAGTGACCATTCTAATAACAATACAGGTTATCTTAATTAAATCATGTGTTTATGGTAGGTTCCTATATAGAAAGTCATAAAAAATATAAAGCTAAATATAGATAGCTAAACGAACAATACAATTTAAATTTTTGTGCTCTACGTGTTAAAACGTACCTCTATTGATCCTTAAATTAATTTTGGACTTTTAATTAACTATCTCAACTCCAGAGAACCTAGTCGGTAATACCTACTAGGTATACCTCACCTACTAGGTATACGTATTTTAGTGCTATTAAAATATTTCCAGACTGTGTTAAATATTTCGCGTTCTGCCGATTGCCAATACATTATAGACAATCTTTATTTATCGAGTTTATCGACCTCCGGCCGATTTTGTTGTGGCGTACGTCTAACAAAAATATCGCACAATTACAATATATATCGATCGTTTGCTATGATTATCGTATCGGAGTGATTGAAAAGCGGTCTCGGTGTCGCGATGCAAGTGCAGTGACCGTCCGCAACGGTAACCAACCGCACCTGTCCCACCTCACCACAAATAGTGGAAATTGCAACTGTCCTCATCACTTGCCGAAGTGTATTGTGCATTAACTATCTGAGTACCTAATTATACGTTTGAATAAGACGTGCTATTTAAATGCGGCGATGTTTTGCATAGGGGCTATGCAACATGCATAGCTCTTATTGATTCTTTTCAAAGTTCTTACTATTTTTGGGCTACGTTCGTTTTTATTTATTAATGTTGATTGTAAGTATGTCTAGAAAGACCAAATGAGTACTGAGTTTATACGCGAGATTGCTATAAAAACTATTATTTAAGAATCTATCTATAGTTTTCAAAAAAACTAAAAATTACTACAGACATAACCAGCCGCTCAAAAATTGCTGTAAAATGAATGAAATTAGAAAACACATACTAAATACCTTTCCCCCTTTTTTTCGACCTTTTAATGGAAAAAAATCCGAAGATGCATTACATCGTAAAATAAAATACCTATCAGATTCCAGATATGTTCTGGAGCATGATTAACTATTACTTATCTTTTATGATTATATGATTCGTCTATCTAAGATACCTACACACATACCTACCTACATACATACATACATACATATATACTGAATTAACTGTTACCAAAAAATCCTAAAACATTCACCAACCAAAATCTCATTTCTTAACTTGTCATAAAATGTACATAAAGACGCGTTCCGCTCTGTCGCCTTTACTCATAAACTTCGTAGACTGTTACGATTACTAACCAATTGTCTAGGCATGTCCTTCGTTGAATATTGGAAATATCGGCGTATATAAGCGATACCTAGAATCGATTATTTATTACTTTTCATCACAGTATGTGTCATTCCAATCGGTCATTTGTCAACGATGTGTAAACTCACACAGGCTGACCTAGACCTTGGTAATACTTACTGTTAAAAGATTATGGAGTTGTGGAATATTGTACTTTATTAATGCTTAAGCCTTTTTCATTGATGTCCTGTCATCCATTGAACTCCGCCTTGTTTATCATTAATTGTATCAAAATACTTTACATGTATATCTGCCATTTTTTATATTGTTTAATGTCTGCGTAGGTAAATAACCTATGGATACATATATTCTTACGTAACTCAATATACATATGTAACGTACGAGTACTATGATTTATTTTCTAATATCAATCGAGAAAATGCAATTCCAAGAAGCGTGCTTATTATTTAAATGAATAAGCTAGGACTTTTATCATAAATACTTATTTTCATGTCAAAATTCACGTACGCAAATTATAAACAAACAAAACTCGGAAACAACCATTTAATATGCAAAGAACATTCTATTCGTGCCTCTAATGTCATTTGATTATAAATAAAGCTGAACACACCCAAGAATTCCTTATGTAAAGATGTGATTCATTCGTGTAGGTGATCATGTTCACGCCATAGCCATTTGGGCGGTAAACGGTAAGAGTGAAGATGGAAACATAATATTACATATATGTATATATTAGATACTTTGGGGGTTATGGCACGAGGCTCATAATGTAGGACGTAGACGTTTTGTCTTCAGGTAGCTCTGAAGTTTATGATGAGCTGAAATAATAATTATGTTCATTCATAGGCTCTATTAATATTTTAATAAGTTTTTACTGTTTTCAGTACATCATTTATTAAACTACGTGCAATATGTTCGGTACGTAGGTAATTCTTATTTTTTAAAATTAAAACCGTCAAATTACTTATAAAGACTTATATTTTTTGCTCGCTGTTGCTCGCTTCTTTAATGCTTCGATCTAATCAATTTTAATAAGAGAATTCCATTAAATACCTACCTAAATACAAAGTTTTACATTGTCCTATGACATCGTCATGTTCTTATCCACTGTGATAAGGACAAACATAGCTACAGACTTGACGGATGAACGATAGACGTCTTTGCAATAATTCTAATCAACAGAAAAGAAAAAGTTCCTGAAAATGAATCCTGTTACCCAAATAAATAGTACGGATAAGTAGCTCATAAACGAAATTCCGAAGGATATGGGGAGCCCATTGTCTGAATCATTGAATAAAACTTATTTTGTTTGGATCGATTTTCTCACCAGAAAAGTCCTCAAAAAAGAACTGTTCGACATTCCCGTTCTACTTAGAACATAAATTGTATTCGGGCTTAAAAAGACTCGACAAATATCGGTACAATGTGGCGGGTACATTGTTTTAGTGTAGCTTATATTTATATGTATATTTCACACCGACTTGTTCCGGTAAACGTCACCCGCGTCACAATTCTTACTACCCCTAAATATTTTGAAACGTTACTCTAGGGTCCGAGGGTGTGCTGAGTCATCAGTGTACCCTAATGTAAACGTAGTATGAAGCCTTAAAGTTACATTCAAAACGAATGACCGAACCGCAAATACATCAATATAAGGTTTACTGACAGGGGTCTTTGGCACTGGCATTGTTCCAGCAGAAGATGAACGTAATATGGTGCAAAATCAGCACAATAACGCATACGATAATTTTACATTGTCCAATAGCTAAATTAGGCAGTATGTATGGCGAAACACGTAGGTATATTCAGGCCAATGTCGTATGTACTCGGATAGGGACTAGCGTATCTAGAGCCCGATCGATTAGACTGGATTATGTAGCGCTTTTACCTCTTGTATGTACATGTGGGCGGGCGTTTAGCTATGTAGATATAAGGAAGGAGAAGCAGTGTTGAATGATGATAATAATTTGAAAGGACTAGTACAGTTCGAGTTAAATTACCATTACCACGCATTTCTACCTTGAAGTAGATAGTTACGTTTAGCTGGAAGGGTGCGGAATTTTAAATGCCGGTTCTATTTTTGTAACAAGCGACCTTCTTATCCCTCAGGAGTGGCAACGTATCTGAGATTGGCTTCAGGTAGAACCCCTGTTCGGTATGGTGTTGGTTATAAATCAATTATTAGTAATGATCACTCTCCATCAAAAGGACAGCATACAGTCATTTTGCTGCCTACTTTAGTCTAACAGAACTACTTTTATTGTATTGTTCTACATTCATTTCATAAATTAACTACGCATACTCATAAAAGTCTGAATTAGAAATTAGCATTTGTCTTCCTAACGCAATAATAAATGCTAAGCATATTTTTAATGTTTTTTTTTAAAATGTCAAACGAATTCACACGAACACAATGCTAAATGACTACATGAATGTATGTACAAAAACATTTGTTTTTATAGCCCATAGAAAAACATTCGTATGAAAAATGTTCTTATTATACAGTGTTTATCGAATGATAACATCGGACTCGAGATATCGTTGATAAGCGATACGAGCAAGAAGCAAAAAATTATGTGTATATGTAACTGTATAGCGATAACGTCGAATCATCTTGAACGGGTTTTCTAGTTTTTGTAAACATATCAGCTTTGCATATATATTGTTCAATATCGATAGATAATACTATAAAAGTGAGGCGATAGCTAAATATATAATAAAATTGATTGAATATTAAGGTAATTTTAAAAATAGCTTATCTGATATAGACTTATTATAAAGCTTTTAAAAAGGAATGCTGAAAGAAGAAAAGCCGTTCAATTGTTCAAGTATCATGAAAAGACTTGTTAGCCAATTTCCACGTCTTTTTTTTTAAAGTAAATAAACTGAGAACTGAGTTCTAAATTCATCCTTATAACCTATATTTCGTTTTCGATTTCTCTGCCGCCTTCCCTATGTATAGGTACGAGAAATCAAGACATGGATTATGATTTTTTGGAGACAAGTAAAGTAAATCCATGCGTTATTAAATCGACAGATCTAAATACCCATTTTAAATTAAAATTCAATAATCCAAACATTTTTTTTTAAATTTAATAATATGTTTGTTATGAATACATATTATATATTAAGAACTAGAACATTATATTTTCCTCCATTTTGATAATATTCACAGGAATATCATTAAAAAGATAGTTTTGTAACCGAAGCAAATTTCTATCGTTATAAAAAGATCTCTCGAGAAATAGTGTGAGCATTTTCTATTCGAAAGCGATGTTGACTTTGCAATGCATAAATAATAATGTATTATGACGATATGAATGTCTCATAGCATACATGAGTCGCTACACGGTTAATTAATGCTTAAAGGATTAACGCCCACGACTAAAAGCCTTCAAGTCAATTTTGACAAGAAGTGAGTAGCGTTAAATCGGTAGGTAAGTGATTGATTACATGTTTAGGTAGTTTTATGAACATAGAACCTAGTCATTTGTAATTTTGCCTAGTGCTTTAGAACGCCCCGGGTGCGAATCCCTAGTAGGTACTCTGAATTGTCAAAGTTAATTTTTGAAGGGAAAAACTTTTTAGGCGCGTCGAACCCTTTTTGGTTGAAAAAAAATCAGGGAACCGCGTCATCGTCACTGAACATTTTCCATGAGCTGTATGTATACGTACTGTGTATGTATGTACGTAGATATGAAGTGAAAACTTGGTAAGGCGCGTTGAACATTTTTTGTTTTGACTTGTATCCTCTTATTTTGTTCTATCCCCAAAGACTGCCCAGTGTTCTTTAAAGAAGTAGAAAATAAGTAGGTAGGTATGTCTATGTACTAGGAAGTATCACCTAATGTGTGAGGTTTAGTTTCGTCTATAGTCCTATACCCTTCTCGTTTTGAAACCATGTCGCACCTAACAATGCTATAATAATAGTTACCTAGTTTAGTTTTTTTGTGACAATAGTTTGTAGTCTGTTTAGATCATTACATGATTTTATCCATTCCATGAAATTGGTAGAACCCTTTCTGGATCGGTTCCGGTGACACTACCGCCACACCTATTTCTGGCTAGTAATAACAGTGCTAAGCAATTTTCTAGTTTAAAGGATTAAAGTTTCTGATAAGTAAGGGAAACATACCCTTTCGAGGCTTTCCAATTAAGACCTCAAGGGTAGCAACGTATATATGGTCAACATCAGGTAAGACGCTGATCTTATCTGGGGTTGATTATTGATGTCATAGGCGGCAGTTGCCACTGATCATAGGCGGACTGCATGCTCGTTTGCTACTTCCATATTACAAAACAAGATATAGGTAGTTTAATTTCAGTGTATGCTCAGTGATCATTACCATAGACCGTAAACGGTAAACATCTTAAATTCCAAAGTTTTTACGTCTAACTCGTAAGGAATAAGGAATAACATGATATGAAGGATTCAAACCGCCTTTACCCAACTTTAAACAAGGCTAAGACGCCTACGAATAACCTTTGAAACGTTGACATGAATAATGAATGACGGTCATTCTGATTCTTGAGACAGTCTTAGTGATTAAGACTATTGAATAAGGCTATTAGGTGTTTAATTGATTTGAGAGTGGATTGATTTTTCTTTATGAAAAATGTATACTTCCCTTGGTTTTGCGGTAATGACGTGTAGGAACTTATCGAGTATCGGGCTTCCGTGCTCGGTTCGCCCCAATGCACCGCGGACGTGACATTTTTATTTTGAAACACGAATCCTGTGTATTTTAAGGGTGAACAGTAGCATGTTTCTCCTCAATTCGTGCGTAATCATTGCGTGAAAGTTTTGTCGAAATTGGCTTAGCCGTTTTATATTATTAATGGGTAGAAATGGAAGAAATTTAACCTGTTTTTTTTTTTTCAAATTAATCGAATTTGGTAAATATCATGTTACACCACTATGTGAGCGTTCCGCTGATAGATTGCGCTTTTAGCATTTTAATTGGATTTTGGAGCAGATTGCGCCACTGTAGAGCCATCGGGTTTGTCATTATGAATTCGGACAAGAAAAGATTTTGAAGACTTTTATATAATTAAACTTGTGAACATGGAGTATCATGGTGTAACAATGAACTGCAAAAAAATCGCACATACATATTTGTTTATCTTATAGGTGCCGTAACTGTTCGTGAGGTTAGACCCGCATATCGTATCCAATGTTGTATCCTACAGTCATACCGCTATGTCTATGTAATCCAACTTAGTCTTCAGAGGCAATATATCTGTGACCGACCTTAGTTAAATTGATAAGATGTCCATGGGCGACAGTGGCCACTAACATCAGATGCTATTTTTGTAATACAATAAAACTGTGATGTGTACAATAATTTATTATTAGACGACCATTTATAGCACATTGACCTTTCTGTCTATAGTCATAAAAGCGAGACTGACGCGTCGGATTTTCATTGCCATAGGTATCGTTAATGTCCTTAACAAATGTGACATAATTTTCAATTATGCGGCGGATGATCGTTGCCAAATAGTGATATATCGATATTTATAGTGCGGTGAATCAAAGTTTAATTATATTTATAATTTCTGTATTATGATGATCATGTTAGTCATTTGGGGAAGGAAAACTGATGCGTAATGCGTGTGGTCTTAATGCATTTTTTTTTCTTTCTCTTTGCGATTTGAAAAACTAATTTTTGTCTATGAAAAATTACATTGATAATCTTTTTGGTAATGTAAAACACTTAATATGATTTAAATACTTATAAGCAAATCAGAAGTCAACGAAGTAACGCGGTAATTGGTTTAGGTTTTTATAATTTATCGTGGATTAAGTACTTACTGACATCATAATTTGAATATTCACCGATCAATCATTTTACTGGTTATACTCTTGTATCTTGAAATGGATTTGATATATTTTGAGTTACTCCATTTGCCATCCATTATTTGACTGAATTGCCGGTATTGCCGATCTTATAGTAGATTAATAATAGATGTACTAGGACATTTAATTGAATGCATAAAAAAGAGATGAACACATAACTCTCTGCGATGCATACTTTATATGTAGAGACACAAATCTAGAAACGACCATTCCGACCGTAAAGATGTGACAATTTCATGTGATGTGACAATGTTTTTACTAGTGTTACATCAATGAGATTGACGAAAACATTGTAGCTGAAAAACCCTATGTAAGAGAAATGTCGATTTCAGTTATTGTCCTCTGATAAGTGTTTGTCCTTTAAAGGTAAAATTGCCTCTTATCCAGGGGACACATGTTTCAGAGCACGTGTCGCTAAAAGTGCGAAGATTCGTTCAATAAACAATGTTACCATTATAGATACATCTAGATATCAATCCGCAATTTATCAGCATAGGTAGAATAGACAGCCGACTTTTTTGTTTTCGGGGCAGAAATCTTCGAAAGATACTCGAACTTTTTGGAATAGATCGAGTTATGTGAGGTTCTTACTCGCTAAAACCCCTCAATGACCTCATTACTCATGTAGAGAAACCCCGGGATCTCTAGTAGAACGCACTGGTTCCCTTGCGTGGTGCCCCTCAGACTCTTCGCCTTGACTTGTTCATTGTCGATTGTTGATTTAAAATAGCCGATATAAAGCTATAGTAGCGTCACGACAGTATCTCAACGGAGAAGCAATTCTGCAAAGGTGATTTCCTTCAACAGACGAGAGGGACTGTATAAATCCGTCTATAGGTATTATCTGTTAATTTTATTGATATTTTCTAGGCTGTTTGATTAATGTTATACCGTAACATGGTTGATGGCCATCAAACGCCTATTTTCAATCGTAGTCCGGTTTCATGTTACTAATTGAGTACTTCTAAGCATGTATATCTTGTCCTTTAAAAACGATGCAATTCTGTTTAATTTCTGTACATCCCTTTCAAACTGTATAATATTGATTAGTCTCGAAAGTTTCAAGATTTAGTTTCGTAAACAGTCGTCAAATATATCAGCCGTTCTTTTGGAAACTCATCATATTCAAATTTGGGATGTATTATTTATTATTCGGATAATATTAAGCTTTTAAAAGAGTTTTTTACTTATAAAACCGGGATCATTTTCCCAAGTAAGTACCAAACCTTTACGTCAATATCTGTTTGTAATAGGATACATGTGACATGTAAATACTAATAACGCAATTTGTAACTAAGTAACGTAATTACCTACTCGTTTTGTGTCTTGACTTCTTGATTCACTCGAAGACATTTTTTCTTGAAAATAATTGAAGTCAGACGAAGCAAGCTTGTTAGTTTAACGTCTGGTCAAGCAAAAAACATTGGCAACGTATTTCGGGTGCCAAAACTGTTGACCATTAATCACAGAATGAAGCAGGTCCGTTTTTCTTATCGTTTACAAATTTGAACATTCCTAGAATGTTTTTTTTATGGTATGGAAGTAGCAAACGGGCATGCAGCCCACCTGATGGTAAGTAGTCACTGCCGCTCATGGACATCTGTAATCAATCACAGATTAGATAACAGTCCTACCTGAGATCGGCCACAGATGCGTTGCTACCCCTGAGTACTAAATTGGAAGGCTTCGAATAAGTATGTCTCCCTTACCACACCCTGCAGACCAAAACACAGCAGCCCTTAACACTGCTGTTATAAGGCAGAAATAGGAGTGGCGATGGTGCCGCCAGAGGCGAACCCCATAGGGTTCTACCACCTATAAAACAATGTTACAGACAATGCAAATAATTTTTAGTACAATGACTCTGTAATAAAATCTTTGCCGTATTAAATGACAACTTCTCGTTAGGAAACTCGGCCTTGCGGGTTCAGTCAACTGGACACATCCGGAGATCTGAAAAAAGACTTTATTGATCACAACAGTATGGTCCAAATTGCTGCACGGCATCCGGTAATGATAGATGAAATTGGTTTTTATCGCCCCTAAATAAGAATGGTAATACAGCGTGGGCGTCGCTTAGGTATTCGGATTTAACCTTAAACCTACGGATCAGGTGGAGAAATGTTTTGCATACTGATTTGAGCCCACGAGTTTTTCGAAGTCGTGCGTTGAATGCGCTCCACCTGTAAGGTGTTGTTTTCTGTAAATAGTAGAGATTACTGTAATTCCATTTGATTTTTTTTTTTCAACATCCTTACTTGATTGTATGTTTTTCAAAAGCTCTTACTTAAGTCCACTTGTATATGTATATCGCGGAAATTTGCAAGTTAATCTTAACCCAGTACCCTTTATCCGATTGAGCTGAAATTTTGAATGGACTTTTAAATCGAATGACAATGTGATATTATTTGGAATGATAGGTAGGATATGTATAACTAACTATCTGTAAAGCCAGAAGAAAGTTGTAAATAATCTATAATCAAGTGCTTTTCGATTTTGATAACTATTTAAAAAATATAGGTACGACTATTATGTTGTGTTTCGACAATCGCAATATGAAGTACCTTTATTGAACTCCAAATTTCTTGCTTTAAAAATTCTCATTCATCGGCAACTTAAGAATTCACGGTCAGTATACTAACGTGGAAATAGCTTTAATCCCATTACATGTCTTAACCATTTGCAATTGCACAATTGCTGCAATATTTTGCATCACCTCATTCTTATACGAGTCGAGACAAATTGTAAAGGACATTTACATAATATACACACGTAACTATTATTCACGGAGTATATGCGGTTACTCCAATCCGTATATATAATAAGAATGTAACGCGCGCTAGCTGTCTGTGTGTTTAAAATTAGTTGCCACCAAAACCACAGTATTGCATTCATGGATATATTATCTTAACATTTAGGCTATATATCATCAAAATCGATCCACTCAATCAAAAGTTATTACAATTTAAAATCAGAAGTAAATTTTTAAACGACTTCGAAAAGTCTGTATTTTTTATGTATTTTCACCGATTACCGGAGATGATTCTAACGGCATTGGATGCGGCTAGTCACATAATATATTTATGTATATCACGAGGTTTCTACTTGCGACAGTCCATATGCAGATTCCCCTTTGTACAAATAACTTAAATTTCATTATGATAATGAACTATTAATCTAAATACTCTGCTTTACCCGAATGTCTTATCGAAATCGATTCAACTAGGTATTCCCAAAATTCCAAAACTGGGACCAAAATAATAAAAAAAAGGTTTTTAGTTCAAAACGACCATCATCTTGAAAGCAAAGATGGATCTTTAATTGAATTCTTGATCTAGGCTATGGAATACGTGAATTCACAGTAGCGTCAGTATTACGCAGCTGAAAATTGATAGCATTCCATTCCATCTTGCCTATCTGATTAATGTTATCAATAGTTGAAAGTACTTGTTCATCTTAATGTTTCTCAATGAGATGTTCAATAAATTCTTGTCTTTTTAAAAACTTAGGACTTTTTTCTCAGTTACCTATCAATAGTTCCTTAATTAGGCAGCCTATTCGGTAAATAAAAACTTCAGAAAGCGTATAAGAAACGGGTGTTTCTTAGTTTCTTAATTCAATTAAAACTGAAAACGAGGCCAAAGCAAATCTAAAAGTAAATGTGAGGTAAAAGAGTCACACAAGGCAAAGTGTATTTAACATGAAACAGGAATTTTAATTTATGTTCATACGCCGGTTGAGATGAACGTCCCTTGATTAAGCACCCCCATATGCCCGGTAACAATGACACCGGCTACAGACCAGCTGCCGTGCAAGAAAAACAATATGTTCCCGGTCCTTTTGTTGCTTTACCAGACTTGGATTAATTTGCAAGCGGCTTGCACATAACATTTACAAGTAAGTGTTATGTTTCCAATTCTAACACTAAGACAGAAAATATGAATTTTCAAGAGCAAATTGATATCGTTCAACTTTGATGTACTGTTGTAGACAACAAAGTATCATTTCGCTAGAGTGAATCTCAATCGTAAAACAATGAAAAGTGGAATAAAAGATTATTAATGAAGAATTCGTTAGTTAAAATTTGCCCTTTTGGTATTAAATAGACTTATTGACTTGATCTATTTCTTATAGTGAGTATATTTATCGTTAAAGTAATTACGGTTCGGGATATCTCAAGGCGTTTACAAAGTGTACGACCAGTGTTTTCTACTTTCAAGCATTGTTTACGATGTCACAACATTTTCTCATTATGAAAACTGCATAAGAACTGTACACCAATTAAGAATTAATATGTTCTTTTAAAAATAGCTTGCTATGACAAAAACATTGTCATTGCACGCAGCTGTGGATAAAATTGATATAGGCTCGCGCTTTGCAGTTTTTGCGGTCGGTTTGGTTTGGTTACAAGTCTAATAAAAGGAGGCAAAATGAAGTCTTCGCTTGCCCAGAAGGTGCCGATTTTTACATCGCTATACTATAGTATTGTAGACGTGATGAAACTGCGTTGGTTGAAGCGAGGGCTTCATTGATTTGAGATTAACTTACCTTGAGCCATCTACGTATTTTAAATGAATATTTATGGTTTTTATCACAAATTGATTAAATTATATTGGTGCTTTATTTCCTTTGTGTTTTCTTTGTCTCCTTTTAAAAAGTTTATTGAGAGACATTGTAGATGTAGGAACATCAGTCATTTTCGACTCTTCACCTATCAGCGCAAGCAGCGTTTTGGAGTTACCATATTTTCTAAATCAAAATAGCCTTATGATTTTTTTTGTACGTCTACTAAACTTCCGCTTTTTGACGCACTTGGCCACACTGTCTCGGGACGCCGACATTAACCAGTGCAAGGCACAAAAACGACAACACTGTTGTTCAGTGAAAAGTCGATCGCGTCATGCTAGAAACTAACCTTGATCTGAATTTTCATTCGACATATTATCCGCTCGAAATAATTGCCAGATTCAGTGAAACTAGAACGGTTGTTAAGATTTCCTGGTTTCACCTTTGCTCGCATTTATGTCGTAGCTATGTTTATGTTGTCTGTTGTATGCGTTGCTTTATTGATATAGTCTGGAACCTCATAAGAGTACTACTTCTAGTCCGTTATACTTATACTTATAGTCTGTTACCTAATTGTCTAGAATGATAGCTCTTGGAGAACTTATTCCTTCAAAGGTGTCCCTAATCGCCTGAGGCATGATCACGTGTTTATTCATTGGTGACTTCGATAAAATAGTTATGGGGCATTTCGGTATCCTTTATATCCTACGTCTAAAACTTGAAATGGGTATGTAAAATGTCGTTTAGTCGTTAATCATCTTTATGTCCATATAGAAATAATATATGTACCTTTTTTACTAGGTACGGTAGTTTTCTCTCTTGATGGGGTGGATGTCTTCATCGATACTACCCTTGTTTTTAAAATAATTTATGATATTCCCGATCATATCACTTTAATTATGACCTCTGACTAGAATTCATCTTGGTGATTTCATAAATTACTTGACCCAGGAAGCATATACTATTCCAATGTCCATTCTAATTCAACTATGTAGGCATATCTTGAATCATCTACTCAATGTATAGTAGACGTTATCACGTACGTCAGCTTATATGTTACATAGATAAATTTAATAAGAAAGATAACATTAAAGCATTTATTGAACGTTTGTAATCAATAGGAACATTAATGGTCCCATTAATCTTAGATTAATAGAAATCCTACGTTAAATTAATTTACGTATTGCTATATTATACGAGGTGAACTTCTGAAGTCTGCGTGAATGGGGAAATCCGTAATTATAAGGATTAGCGAAAAATGCTCAAAGGACTTAAGAGGCCAATTTTGATAAAAACAAAAAATGCATCATTAAATTTTCAAAAGATCTATTCCCTAGCCGGGTATCGAACGAGTTCAGTTTGATAAAAAAATGACACATATTATTTAGGTATAATATAATAATAAGGTAAGTTTTTTTTTTTTTTTTGGAAAACTAATTATTCCGTTTTAGTTTTCATCAAAATCGGCCTCCTATTCCTTATAGTTTCGGCTTTCCCATCCACGCACACTTGAAAAATTCACTGTGTATATTTCTAAATGAATTCCATTCAATACTCCCGCAGAAGATCAATATTCAAAATCTATAATTGCCTATCTATGTCGTGTGTTTGATGTAAAATATCATCTGGATCTACCAGTCAAGTTGTGTGTTGTCTGTAACTCAGTCAGTTGGACTTTTATTAAGTACACTGAACCTAAAACCTTATCCCTAATGGGAGTGTAACATGCTAAAATTAAGAAATTACGGACATTATGTTACTTCTATGTTTATACATTATAATTCGTTATAAGGGATATAGGTACATAAATCCTAGGTAAATTTTTTACATGGCAATAATTCTTTTGATCAGTTGCTGCGGTACATTACATTTAAGTAAACTTGCCCAGCATTTTATCGGCGTCTTGTTTGCAAATAATCTACCGTCAACTCTAATCGACTTCAAAGGTGCAGAAGTTGATATTTGAGCGAAAATGAACATGTCATGTAGGTTTTCAGACACATCTTGTACATATTTTTCTGTTTCATTTCATATAACCTTTTCGAGAACTAGTCGCATATTTGTTTTATTTGTGGGTTGCGAATTGTCTTGCAAGATTTCTCCTAACGCAGAAGTTATTTCGCTTGCATGCGGATCCGGTACCGCTTAACTATGAAAGTTATAAATAGGTTCAGCTAGGCAGTAGTGGCCGACATTCCATCGTTGTGACCCTACATTGTTTACCAACTGCGTGTACAACGTCTATTGATCGTCGCGTTCAATGAGTTGTGTCGGCATTCCTCCATTCACTGGTTATTGATTGACGACATGTTCATCTTCGGGCAGGTGTCAGTGTTTGTAAGGTCTTTGTAGGATTTCATCTATCTTCGTTATTGTGTTTGATGTGTTTCTTGAAGTATTGACTTTATAGGGTTTACTCTTTCGTCACTTTGTTTGTTTTTGCGTAACTCTCGTAAACTGTTTCTGTTTGTTCCTTCGTATTTATATATCGTGAAAGATTATTTTAAGCGATTGAAGATGCTACTCGATGAAGATGCGATTGAAGATTAGCATCGTATAAATTCATTATTTGAATTAGTACTACGATCTGTGGTATCCTGAGTATCTTGTCTTGGGTATCGTCAACTACGTAGGAACTTACTTAGTAATAAAAACACTTTCAGTGCTTAAGCACCGGGGAGTGAAGTAGGCAAGCGCTCTGTACACTTCTACAGTAGCCGGTAGCAAGGAAAGACGAGTAACATTTGCACTCGCCGGCGGGTAGGTAGCAGTCAGATTTACATCGCTCGTGAATGCACCACAGGATCTATGCAATAACTACAAGAATAACTACTAAATGCTAACATTGCTCGGTTCAGAAGTCTCAATTATTTGTACTTTGCTCATTTGCAATTACAATACCCGCACCTATTATCATTGTAACAAAATTATGACATCATACACATTTAAGTACATTTATTCACGAATGCTTCAAAACAAACTATACGCCGTTCCCATTAGTGTTTCGGTAGTTATAATCTGACCTCTGTATTGTGTAGGTGATGTGTGGGAAAATAATTGGGTCATCTGATCGTTGAAGGCCCACCAACTTTACTACGATGGTTTATCGTTTATCGCCCCACCCATTGAACCCATCATCTTAAAACGATAACCGTTGAAACCTTATAATCCATGTGTAATGGATCGCTAGTTGAAATGTCTGTTGTGCACGCAAGTCTTAAACTACCGTATACGTATTGAATGAATTATTTGAAGAGGGATCCTTTAGAAATTTGTGTGACGGATTCGTCGATACTTTTTACTTTTGAGATAGTTTCAATACTACAAATCTGTTATAAGGGTTTGTTTTTGTTTCATTTCTAATTTATTGATTGTTGTACAATTGGATTATTTTCAATACTTTTGTATAGACCAATTTTAATTTTCTAATCGTTTAACACAGACATGTTGCTTTACGTGATGTGCCAAACATTTTCCGCATCTGGACTGTAATCAAATTACTCCACTTTCACTAACATGCCAAGCTTCAATCAACCGAATATCGTCTGATAGTTTACGGTTAATAAAATCAGTCGTATAGAATAGTCCGAAACGAAAGGCATCAAGAGCGTGGATTTAAATCATATGGAAGAGAAATTGGATCACTGTCTTTCTGCAGGGCATTTGTATGATTGTGATTGTCTAATAGTCTTCATTCTAGACGGTCTAATCACTATTCATGAGCGTTTTTGGTAGAAAGCCTAATGGTACGTTATGTGAAGTGGTATTACTGTCACCAATCGTATATTTTCCTACTTAATGTAGACTAAGTCAACAACATATGTCGTATTTCAAGATTTTCTTCTAGATTGTGTTTAAAAATTTGGTATATGTATGTGGAAATTTTGTTTGTTGGCAAAGTAACAGAATAAGATTCATTTTATTGTTTGAATTGCTCGATCAATCAATAGATTGAGTTACGTACTCAGGCTTAAAGACTGCTTCCGGTACTGACTCATTTCTGGCAATGAACTGTTAGCTATATTTGTATTAGTGCAATAGTTGTTTCCGCTTTCTAAGTAGGTGTCAATCCTAGAGAAGTACCGAACGGGTTATGTAATGTTATTTATATGATTAATCATTATGAATTATAAATAAGTAGGTAGTCATTGTCCACGGAAAAAGTACCTGATTACAGTGATTACTATATATTTCAATTCTTGGAATGCGATACTTGATGTTTCAAGTGTATAATGGACATATTGTAACAAACAATTCTAACTACACTAACATTTAAAGGTGGCACTACCGACACACCTATTTCTACCTTATAACAGCAGTGTTCAGGGCTGCTGTGTTCCGGTTTGAAGGGTGTGGAAAGAGAGACATACTTATTCGAGGCGTTCTAACTTAGTCCTCAGAGGCAATGCATCTATGGCCGACCTCCGGTAGGACTGTGATCTTATGTGGGGCTCATTACAAATGTCCATGGGCGGCAATAGCTACTTACCATCAGTGGGCTGCATGCTCGTTTGATACATCTATAACATAAATAAATAGAGATAAGAATGAGTTATTAAGATGAAAATCTTATTTCCAGTGTCGGCAGAAGCCCTAGACCGAGCAAGACTGGCGCGTGAAAGACGAGAGGCAGAACAGAGGAAAAGGCTGGACGAGCTACGAGCACACGCCGCCGCGGCGCAAGCGCAGCGCGAGAAGAGAGACGAGGACCGCCGCCGCAGGCAGGCTGAACAGCGAGCAAAGGATGACGACAGACGGCAGCAGGTAGGTTGGATAAAGACTGAACGGATACATGCGGATTAAGATGCAGAAAACTATTTCGAACTACGTTTCACAGAACATTGCAATAAGGATACATATACCTAAATGAAACGAGGACAAAAGATAGAGTTTATGACTATCGGTTATACCGTATGTTTATGACAATGAGAGTTTATGAAAATCGGTTGTACTGTATGTTTGCGTCGTCAAAATTAGTTTATTTACCCGCATATTCATTAATATCGGACTGAACCAAAGCGAACTCTCTTACGGTTTAGCTTCTTTGTACAAAAAAAAATCACAACACCGGTAAAATAAAACGAAATTTAAGAATAGTGATATAAAAACGAACAGGCAAGCAAAAAAGGCGTCAAATAAATCTCTTAGAAATCGGATTGCTAACCTAAATGTAAAATAATAGCTTAATCTTAAAAAGAAGAAATGCAGTATGAAGCGATACGGGCCGGAGTCAGTGAAAGCCACGGCTAGATCACGGCAATGTTTTTCAGCCAGTTTTATTGTATTCAAAACATGGTGTGAGTTTGGCACCTATAAACATTTCTAGTATTAAAGAAGTTAATTTTGCATTTGAAAGTTATCCTGTGGCTCGGCAATTAATAATAGATGTAGAAGTGATTCTATAGTTTACCACAGACGTACCTATTTAACAACAAATTAATAATTAATTAACATCATTAATTTAAGTTGATAGATTTTGAATAGAATTACCGATGAAATGAAACTATGAATGTAAGTATAATATATCGAGTATTGTAAGAATAAGTTACTATGTTGCGAGACGTCAATTGTCGAGAGAGTTTAAAATGGTAAGATAACGATTAAATTACATTGTTAATCAAGAAACCATACATTTTGATTCAAAAACAATTATGTAATTGAAGCAAGGGGGATAATAAAAGTCGGACCGACGCCCGCCATCTGTGACGGCTCTCGGTAACACACGGTACTTTCTCTATACCAGTAAATAATAGTTACGTTTACGTACGATAGTGAAAATTAGAAAATGCGAAAGAGAAATGATTTCAATTGGACAATAAATAGATGAGTTACGTGGTATTTTACATTTTGGTTTGCATGTGGAACATTGAATTTGCATGTTGGAATTTTTGTTTTGACTCATAAGGTAAAACATGACGTTCAAAAACTTTTCCTTATTA
>DWNY01000089.1:0-21661 GCA_018250635.1 Telegonus apastus | reverse complement strand
GTAACAAAAAAGATTACTCTATAACAAATTTATTTCATTGAGAAATAAAACTTATTTATTTTATTAACGAATATAAAAATATCTTAAAAACTTAACAGGATAACATATTTTTAATCCCCATATTAATTTCAACAATTCAGGTTGTCAGACTGTATTTAATAACGCCCACCTCGTAAATTCTCTCATGTACGTTAATACGGTGTTTTAACGTCGCAACAAAATCGTGAAATGCACGCGCGGACGGTATCTGGAGCCAAGTCACGGAACGCGTCATCTGCACCTAATTTATAACGAGCGAAAGCCTCCGAGCAATTCTGTCTGGCGCACATTCTCCGCGATAACGATTTACATTCTACAGCCTCCCTGTTAACCTCACGCGAGAATGGCATAAGTAAATTGAACGATCACTCATATTTGAATAAAATTTTCTTCATCTGCCATCGCACCGATTCAACCACTGAGTGATTATAATAATGACTGGTACATGGCGACTAACTACGCTGTTTTCATCTCGTTCTCTACACTCATACTGTCTTAGCTTAATATCGTAGTCGAAAATTCTGATGTTAATATCTTAATGGTGCCTACCTACTTTTTGGTAGCTGTTTAACAATATAAAATTATTTTATATTATTAATAGCTGCACCAATATATGTTGTTCTGCCATATAATACTTGTAGTGAATATTTGGGATGTTAAATAAAAACGAATATCTTGTAAATCAGTAGATCGGTGAGTGACCGCTGGTGTCAAAAAATATATGAGCGTTTCAGTGCTTCCACCTAAATAAACGACTGACAGTAGTGTATAGTTTGTTTTCAAAAGTTTTCAAGATTTTTAAGTACCTAAGAGTGTTTTCTTAAATTTTCTAATGTTCCGTTAAACTCATTTTTTTTTATCTTTCGAAAGAACCTTCTCCTGACAATAATGAACACAACGAAAAATAATTAGCGAAATTGTTCCATCCGTTCACGAGTGATACGATGACCAAGGGAAATAAAGATACATTTTTATATATACAGATATATATGCAGATAGATTGTGAAAATTGTTTCTTATTTATGTGAAACCTATGAAGATAAAATTAGAATAAAGTAAGACATACCTAATACAGATTTCCACTAATACCTTTGTATTTATATACATATAAGAAATCAATTATACGTTAGTATGTTAAAATACCAACTACGCTACCAAACCTAAGTTCGTAACTATTATGGTGGTTCATAATATAATGGTATAATTCATTAGCCTCTAAACCAAAACTTAGTAAACCAAAAAAATAATGATTCTGCTTATACGTTTTTGGCCTACAACATATCTAAATATTTTAATATCGAATATTAAGGCGACATCATACTCGGGCAGCAGCTGCGTCTGATTGATGCGATCCAGTTCATAACGCGGCCGCCATTACCCTATGATTGGGGGATGATCTGTTCGATATTCGTGGTATTTCTCGTCATGAGATTGACATATTTTTACATTTTTACAAACAAAACTATGTTAAAATTAAGGGATTTATTTGGACCTTCGACCCTGATTTAACAAAAGAGTCTCATCTACACCACTGCTATCTGTATGAAGTTTCAATGCGTTTAAATCGGAATAGGCAAAAATGGGCCAATGTGTTTCATCTTTAACAATCTATATATAAATCCGTGAAGCGGAACCATTTTTCAAATACTGCGTGCAGAGAAGACTATTGATTGATAATACTTGTGTCTAATAAGTGTTACAGGTATTTAAATTAAACAAAATAAAATTCTCTATATTTATAATACTGACAATATAAAAGACATAAATTGTCAACTATGTATGATATCTATGTACATATGTCAAACAATGCATTATTTCTTTTAAATTCAGCTTAACAAGTTAAACCTGATTTTCCCTATAATTAATGTTTTTCTTATGCACAGATTAAAAAAACATATACAAGATTTTTTTTTTTTGGAATGTATAAGTTTAAGTTTTGTATGGTTTTAATTATGGTCGAATTTCGACCATTATGACTGGTCTACTAGTAATAATGATATTATCAGACTTTATAATATGTCAAAAATGCCACAGTTTTCCAGAGCATTATAATTTCTTTTTCGGAGCTTTATTACATTTAATTTGATGACGCATGAAATTTATCGGCCATAAATACTTTAATATTTGATATCATTGGAACCCAGGTGCGTTTGATTGATGCGATCCAGCCCACAACAACACCGTCATGGCACTTTACGTGTTAGCTAATGATTGGCAGCAATGTGTAATTGTGTATTGACGTTTGATGACCCGCGTGGCGGAGCGGTTACCATATCGGTCTGACGCGAAATGGGTTCCGGCTTCGATCGCCGGCCAGACAGATATCTGTTCTGGGTCTGAGTGTTTGCGTATTCGACTTTATGAGTTTCCATGGCACCCACGACACAGGAGAATATCCTACTGTGGGGCTATAAGTGTAGAAAGCGTTAAGGTGGGTAAGAGATATACGAGCTGACTGGACTCCTAATATAACAAAGTCATTTAACCTTCATTGCAGGAAGAAGAAAGAAAGTATCCGATTATAATTACTAGCAGTCCCGTCACAACGGTCAAAATTTGACCATAATTAAAGCGAAATAAAAACTAAATGTGTAACATACAATCTTAAATGAAACTTTATGTACTGTTGTTTTGTGCCTTAGGAAAAAAAATATTAGAGAAAGTTCATTTTCTTTTTAATGCATTTTAGCAAATTAAACCGCACTTTAATTTGCTAAGATGCATTTAAAAGAAATAACGTATTATTTGACATAAACGTCTGACATAGGTGGTTGACAATTTATGTGTTTTACACTAACAATGTAGTGTTTTCAGTAAAATAAACGACGTGTTTTATTTTGTTTAATTTAATATATTTGTAGCAGTTATTATACATAAATATTTTCCCTTATCGCCCCTTGTCTATATGAACTTTCACTCATGCCTCATCTCAAAAATGGTACCGCAAATTTTCGCTTCACATATAAATATATACATAGATAAGCATTAATGAAAAGAACGTCGCAATCAGCAATATTATGTAAAGTGGTGAGAATCGTAAGCTTTTCTATAATTTTAATTTTCTTCGTGATTAGGTTTTATGCCAAGCAAAATATATCTTCCATTACATTTAAAAAAAATCGCCAAACTGAAAGCAACATCAAAAACATTGCTTCATAATTGTATGACTCAAAAATTATGACGCTATAGATATATACCTTATTCTTGATCCATTCCATCGATTCCAGTCGAAGTATCTGTAATCGATATTTTTTTTAACTGTTAATCTCGCTTTATGTAAAATTTCGCGTTGTGTGATTCATATCGTTTATTCAAAGGATTTCGGTGAATGAATCATTTCGAGGAATTCGTTGGTCCAGATAAGCTGTGGAATATAAAAGATCGTGTCGGCTGAATTAATGCACTTAATTCTGTCATGAATTTCTGTGCATTGAAGGAAACTTCGTAAAAGGAAAACTCGCTAAGGCCCGGGAATAAAACCGTAAAAATACTGAAGGGATACGACAGAGGTATTCGTTAAGCGTGAAGTCGAATGCAAATAAGGGTGCTATCTTTAAATTAAATACAAAAGAGGACCGCGGAACGCAAATAATATAGCGAAAGGGTTTAGTTTCCCCAGTATCTGATGTAGGTACATTTAATTTTGGGCGGGTGTTTGAATTCTCATATACACTAAGTGTTCTTAAACGATTGTTTGAGATTTTAGAGTTTGAAGTAAATTTATATTACATTCAACGACACAATTCTGTAACTATGCTACTTGGAGAATATTAAAGTTAATTAAATCTCATTTTAATTGATGTATTTTACACGACCTACTTTGGTAACCTTAATTCTATTTCATGCCTAGAATTTAATAGCACTGTAACATTGAAACGGTTTCATATGTTGCAAAAAACAAGGTTCAAGCGTGCAGTGTTGAGAGAAAAATTAATATTGCAATATGTATTCCGACGGGAAATTAAAACTTGAAGCCACCACTAATGTGTTTTCCGGTCTATTTTAATGCGTTTAATCGATTTTCTAGTAATGCCTTCGTTTTCGTTCCTTCTACAAAGCAGGGTAAGCCGGGAACAATATTTTTATTAAAATTTTCGATATTAATTTTTCGATATAAGGTCGGATCAGAAGCCGAGCATGTTTTAATAAAATATTGAAAAAGAAATAAGGCTCAGTTATTGGTTGCTGAAATTTATTTTCGTCTTCGTGCATCAGTTGCGATTGCATTAGGTACAATATATGTATACTGTATTATGCGTGTGAAAATGAATTTTTACATCTGCATTACGATCATCATAATCGTAATTAATAATTGTGTGTTCTAACGTTTTGTAACACTGTATACAAGTTGAATAGGGAAAAATAATAATTAAATGGAAATGTGACGAAAGTTTGCTTCGGAACCATACTCAGATAATACTTATTCCAGAAACGTACCTTAGATGAAAGCAAGAAAGCACGTACAGCTCAACAGGATATCTGACAGAAGAGAAGCGATTCATGATTAAGGCAATCTTCTGTTAGAACAAAGAGAGTACATTTCACTTTTGAACGAAACACGCGATCCTTTTCTGTGTTCTTTGTTCAAAAATTGCAAGAAACAATGAGCAAGATCGAAGCGATGAAGTAATAAGAACTTGATGTGAAAGAACAGAGCGACTAATATTAAATTTAAGCTAGCCATCTGGCAAGTTAGTTTGAGACGCAGCTGTATAAATAGCCACTGTCATTCATCTAGAGTGAAACTGTAATTTCGTCTAGTTTGAGAATATTATTTGACTTACTCAGTAATAAACTAAATCCTACCGTTCTAGATGCCGTGTCTGGTCTTTTGTCTGTGAAAGGTATATTCGAGGAGAGGCCTCTATTTGTAGGCGTATTATTGCAAGTGTTTGGCGTTCGTTGCTTTATTCTTATTCATATAATATTAAGTTGGGAACATCGTGGTAGAGTAGTGATTGGAAATGTTTCAGGCAAAAATATGCAATTAATTATGGCAGTTCTTTAGATTCCAAATTTAAAAGCATTCAGTAAGTATTAGTGACAGACGCGGTTAAAAAGAGACTTAATTACATCGCAGCGTTTTAATTCATTCAAAATTATTTAAACCCCTCGTCCCGGATAGCGTGCTTGAATAAAATTACGTTTACGAAGCTTAAGGATTTTGTGGACACTTCATATTTTTAAGGTACTGAGTTTATATTATACCCTATTAATGTAAGAAGTACTTAACACAAATGCTATGTTATCTTGGCAATTGGTTAACATTGTCGACGACTAAACATGACGACGGAACACAACAAAAATTTTTAATTTGAAAGATGTATAACACATGGACTTATGTAATATGTGACAGATTTTTCAACAGTTGTATCATTTTAATATCGTATATCAATTTAATATGCGAAGTTCGTCCATTAATATCAACAATAATATCTATTGTCTGATATCTCAGAGCAAATGTTTGTAGATAAATGATAACTATACCCTATAGGTAATATAGAAAGTTTTCTGGAACCGAAGCCAAGACTTGCGTGCTTGAAATATTACATCATTATCTCACGAAGCTAGCAGGCGCCGATTGTGGTGCAGACTTTTTCTGTACATTTATGTAAAAATATATTTGTTTATTTATTTTTATAGCTGGTTTTAAGACATCTTTCTATTGAATTCTTTAGTGTAAATTTAAGCCGCCTTAGCTAATTAGGTGATAGAATGTACGTCATTCATTATTCATGCCCTGAATGTAACTTCGGTGTTTTGGATATTACGAATTCAGGGAATAATCAAGTCCAACTTCATAATTAAATTTTAATTGTTAATCCTTCTTTCTTAGGTCCTGTTAATTTTCTCTTATTCTGTGATTTTAGATCTACATACTTTAATTTTGCAAACGTTTTTGTTATCTTAGCCAATTTAAATGATTTAAGTAACTTAAAACAATGCCTTTGTATAAATGAAATTTTCTTATCTCCTCAAATTCGTTTCGCAATATGCTCTGCGTTAACAAGTTCCCTCGTTTTAATTAGTGTGCCTACATTGTTTTAATGTCCAATGGTGTAAATAAACTGTTCTCTTACTTTAAGACAAATTGCTAGTCTTCTCTTCGTAATTAGAGTCGCGCCGCGCCCGACGTCGTCATTTCTCTGCCGCGTTTGTTGGCTTGTCGTAGATTTTCAGTTGAAGTTATATTGTTCCCTTATTACAAGAAGAAGTTTTAAACGTATAGTCTTTCGCGTTTCGCGATGATTGCGGGTGACCCACTTCAGTTCAATTGTGCGAATGTTCTGTCGAGCGAGTCGTCCCTGGTTGTAATTACAGAACTAGCGTTTCTATAGGGAAGTAACTTGCATCATGACTTTATCAAAAATTAAGAACCCGGCATTTATTGTTCTATCTAACAATTGTATTAGGTTGGACGTTGAGTGAAATTAATTTCTTAGCTATCGTCGACTGTTTATATAAATTTTGTGCCTCTGTAAATATTGTATATTGCTTTATTCTTTTGTAGTCTGATACTTTCATAGCGATTCCTAATAATTAATAAGACTGTCAAAGCTCTACACATTCTTTAGAATACTATATCAATAGCCCACTGAATTTATTTTTATGTTTCAAATCAATCAATCTTTTCATTAAACTTAGACAGTTCCGCGGCACGGACTGTTTATTGCAAAGAAAGAAGGAGTGTTTCAATATTGTCCACTTCGATTCATTACTTTCTTTGGAATAGTTCCGTTTTAACTTTTATTTCCCTTTGTTTGTTTAATGTAACGTCAGCAAGTCCAATAAAGTTTATGCGTCTGGAGAATTCATCGCTTGCTCCGAGGGAGTCAAATGACGGTTAATCGTCTTGCATGGAAGAATTTGAAACATTTTTAAGCAACATTGTAACGAACGACTATGCAGGACCATGATGAAAATTGTTTGTTCGTGTAATAAAGCGTTTGATCTCGTAAAGCTCTCGTAACTTGCCGGCGTTATTACATTTTCTTCCAGTACCTACTGATCTCCTTTATTTGACGTACCTGTTTGATGCATTGGTTTGGGTCGTATTCTATGTGATAGAAATATTGTTGATTGTAAACGAAAATCGAACGAAATAATAATTAAAAAGATAAATATGACACAATACTATGTGGAATTTTATTTGAAGGTAAAAATCGACGTAATGTCAAGTGATGGGGATCCATAGATTATGTATTTTTCTTTTTTTTTTACAACGAATTTGCTGAATAACTGTCGTTGAATGTATTTTTGGATACAGTCATTGCTGAACATAGAACATAGTCAGCAACCGTGTCACCTGACAGCAGTCATTGGTTTTTTGTGTGCGTTTTTATTCGCGGTACCACTGTTGACACATCCCGCATTGCAAACAACCCCTACACACGGATATTTCATTTAGACGCCTCGTGAATGAAAGCGGTTGCTGAAATAAAATAGAAATTTTTCACACGCAAATTTTATGGCAGTTGTAAAAGTTTGCTCCATTTAACGGTTGATTTTAGGTCAAACACTGTCATGTGCTGACTATAAATTTTCATTACTTCAGATAAAATTAACACATTACCCTAAAATTACTGTCCACCTGAAAATTTATACTGTCTGTCGAACAATTACACACAATACAAATGGCAATAGCGATAAGGAGAAATTTTCTGTTATAAAACACGTTAAGTTCAGTGAAATATTAACGTTGTCGGTTTGATCCCATCGTCAGGGCTGTGGGTATCCGATAGGTGCGTGAAATTTATTGTAACGATTATGTTTAACGGATCTTGTATCTGAATCGCTTGGTGCCTTCGTGCCTCTTGATTATCAGGTTTGCACATCACTAAATTTAAATGGTTACCTTGACAGCTGTATCGCTCGGGGTTTGCTGGCACGATCCAGTCTTGATATGGT
Source organism: Telegonus apastus (assembly GCA_018250635.1). Classification (NCBI taxonomy): domain Eukaryota; kingdom Metazoa; phylum Arthropoda; class Insecta; order Lepidoptera; family Hesperiidae; genus Telegonus; species Telegonus apastus. The sequence goes on along the minus strand of DWNY01000089.1, from coordinate 13,714 downwards.
AGATACGTATCACTGTTTACCAGGTCAATACAAGTAAATTATAACTTGTGTTATTAGTCCGAAATTTAAATAGATTTATTTAAAGCTTGACATATGACAACCAAATAGATTTCTAATGCAAAACGTATTGTTTCATGAAGGGTAATTGTCAATGTTAATAAAATAGCTCGGGAAACCTATGTTCACTAAGTTCATGTCCTTAGACGAAATGAGAAACATAGGAAAAGTAACTTACTGCAAAAGTTAAGAAACTAGTTGCCTCCAGAGATTTAGTCCCTCTAGTACTTAAGTGCCAAGTCTTTAACCTTCATACAATTGAAAAGACAGTCAGAAGTCTTTAGAAAGTTATACATTAAGAACCTATTAGAAATTTGCGGATTATTTTGTCTCCAGACAATAATTGTACACCTAGATAACACAGATTAAGCCATATATTACAGTATATATTACAGTATCAAGTCATCACAATTCAACCAACGTTGTTCAAATAAATTTCCCTTAGTCGGTACGAGTATGACAAAGAACATCGTAGGTAAGGTTCGCGTTATAAGTTATGTATAACCGTCATATGTTACAGCCGCACTTATGTTTCAGAATCTTGCTATAATGGGGTAGAGCCCAAAGGCATTATTATTTATACGTAAAGACACTGTATCTCTTCTGATCATTGAATATTGAACAAGTTTTTAAACAATTGCGCATGAATTATAGGAATAAGAACCTATTTTTTAATTTTTATTATAAGAACTAGAGAATTATCTTAAACACAAAAAAACTGACTGCTTAAAATGAATTGACTTTGATATTTCGTCCCATCCTTCCCTTTTTCCTCCGTTTCCAGGCAACATATTTAAAAATTGTATAGCCTATGTCACTATGACAACAAGGAGGATTCTAACGACACCTCAAATGTTAAATTCCGTCAAGCCGTTAGGGCTGTGCGGCATACGAAGGAAATGGACATATATACGTACCTACACTCGGAAAACATTTTACCCTCCTTCTGACGCAGTCGAGTAAAAACTAATTTCACATCGCTTAATAATAAAGGATAAAAAAGATGTAAATTTCTTTACGGGTATAAAATATTTTTCGTGCTATAGTTCAGATTTAGATTATTTAGCTAACATTTAATAGTCTTATTTCAACAATATTATACAAGGATAAAATGTGTAAGCATATCAGAAATCAGGATATTATTATACTTAACAAAACATTTGCTTAACTCTCGTATGTTTCGGGGAAAGTTTGACTAGTTTGGGTTATAGTGGCATGAAAACGGAGTTTTGCTATTATTTTGCAATTTCATTAATCAGATATCTCCGTAATTAAGATGGTAGTTATTTTGGCTAAGGGGAAAAAATCGTATTTACTAGTGTGGTAAGTGACCACTACCACCAATAGACATAATTGTATACTCATTTTTTTTTATAGTTTTGAAGTAGCAAACGAACATGCAGCCCACCTGATGATAAGTGGCCACTGTCACCCCTGGAGATCCGAAATAAATCCCAGATAAGATCAACGTCCCACCTAACGTCGACCACGGTTGCGTTGCTACCTCTTAGGACTAAGTTGGAATTGCTCGAATGAGTATGTCTCCCTTACCATATCCTTCAGCTCAGAATACAGCAGCGCTTAACATTGCTGTTATTAGTCTGAAATAAGTACGATAAGATTAAAAGTCCTACCTGAAACCCGATGTGTACCTACTTCATGCTACCCCTGAGGACTAAGTTAGTATGCCTCGTATATACTCATGTCTTCTTTACCATACATTCAAACCAGAACCTGTCAGTCGAGTCGAGCCATAAAAGGTTTTGCCACATTAAAACCCTATAATTTATTTAAATAAAAAAATATGTCATTAGTTTGTCCTAAAATCCGTCTGCAGCGTTTATTCCATCTTACTATTTACATTATCGTGTAATAGGCACCCAAGTTATTGCAAAAAACCTTTTGAAAAACATTCATGCCGTACAATCTTGAATGAACGTTTAAAAATAAAATTACATCAAAGAACTCTCACTCGTATTACTCATTTCCACATTAAAATCTAGAAAAAAAAAAGACTTTTCCGTTTGTATTTTCAACTCATACCGTTTTCCTCATAGCGGGCTCAATTAATTTGTTTTGGAAACGCCTCGAGTTAATGAAGCGGGTCCGTTTTGTGAGAGAAGTGAAAATTATGTACGCAATTCTATCCGGAACACTCGCTCACTTTGCGAATCTAAGCAAACTCTGAACATTGTGATTATCGGTACCATCTTGCCGATAAAATGTTATGTTTTGAATGTAACAAGAGTCTGGAAACTCGGGACCCTCATAACGATGTAAATGGAAATTAGTTTGTCTTCGACTATCGAGCGTAGTAGACCTTCTACAAAGAGCCTAGCACCTAAGTTTACATTGCGGTCAGTATGTACCAGCATAGTTTTGGCAACAGTGCTCATAGCGCCATCTGTCAAAGTTGTAAATGTCTTTGTTATGCAGAGAATTCTGTTTGTTTGGTTAGTTAGCTCAGATTTACGGGAGGTATATAGGAATTCTAGTATTTATTTGTTATGTCGTATCTCTTCTTTTCGGGAGGTTTTAGCAAATGACTTCCGTCCTATTACATGTGTATTAACCTTCAGATTCTCCTAAAATTGTCGTTGACAGTATTGAATAAATTTATTTCTTATTTCGTCATGTCAGATGTATGACTAGTTTTTTTTATCTTAAATAGCTTTCACATCTTTACTTTGAGTATCTCAGTGTATACTGTTTAAAACTTTAGTTTTTACTATATCAAAGATAAATATTCTGATAGGGCTCAGGAGACCTACGTGGGGTTGTATTATTGTTACTAAATTTATAGACCGTAAAATGATGCATAATGCTTTTTGGTCACAGTATCGTCGAAGGCTAGAGCCGGTACTATGTGTGAATATGACATATAAGTCTATGATCTTACGTAATAGCAGTAGGTTGAAGGGGTTGACCTACTGATGTTACGTCAATCTGTGTCAAGTGCTCCCGGTTTGTTTTCATGTTATTTTTGATGTGGCATTGTATTTCTGTCGTGGAAGGCAACTTACACTAGAGCAACTTGCTTTATGGACGGAAATAAACGTGTGGAGGGTGTTCACACTTGTTCATGAAGGCTCTTCGCAATGTTTTTAGAGTACCGAAGAAGTAATTAAAATACCGTCCAACTTATGATACGTGACCACAACCGTTTATATTTGGAGGGGACCTTTTTCGAAGAACTCTGCAACCCTGTAACTGAAAATGGTAGAACCCTTTGGTTCTATTCCGGCACCACCGCCACATTTATTTTAAGGTAATAGCGAAGCGTTCTAATTAAGTCCTCAGGGGTCGCAACGCATCTGCAACCAATCTGCGGTCAAACTTAGATGGGATTGTGATCTTATCTGAGGTTGATTATAGATATTCATGGTTGGCAGTGGCCACTTAGATGGTCCACCTCATGGTAGACTGTATACTCGTTTTCAACTACTATATTATAAAAAAATCAAGAATATACATACCATATTCATGTCTAAATTAATGTTATTTTAATGTATGGCAACGGTGCCGTCTCTTTCGCATCATAGAGTGATAACTCCCATTAACCACCGTCTTCATAGTATTCCCATGAAAGCACTTATACCGGGATCTTATTGAAGAAAACGTGAACTGTTACTATTCAAATGTAAAAGTCTATTGTTGTATCTCCAGAGACTATTACGTTAAGCGTCGCTTCGAGTTTTATTTCAATACTGTCTACGACGCAGATAGAGAAAAACGATAAAGGCCTTCGATATAAAGTAATATAATGCAAACTCACATACTCTTCATATACCTTTTGTGATGCTTCATACAAAACATATTATAAATTTTACATTTGTATTCTTTTTTATACAGAACTTTTTTTATTATATGGAAATAGCAAAAGAGCATGCAGTCCACCTGATAAATGACCACTGCCGTCCATGGACACCTGTAACCAACTTTCTATAGAATAGGGGTTTTAACTGTCCTACTAAAAATAATGGTAAGGCTATTGTCAGTTAAAACCGATAACCACACCCTGCCATCTTTACACAAGAACCTATTCACGTTTCGGTCGATCCACACTCTATCTACCATCTGATCAACATTAATTTTATATTATCTTAAAGGAGAAAAGAAATGTGACCGAAGGAAAACTTAGTCAGATAGTTGTCACTGTTTAGTTTCCCATAGCTCATAAGGTATTTATTGGTGGAAAGAATAAATATGGGCTCAGGCCGTAAATACACCATGAGAAGGTTATTCAGTACATCAATTTCAGAAATCTATTATTTTTAAAGATTAAATAAAAAGTGTGATTGACTGGTATACGATTGAAACATTTAATCAAAGGAAAGTAATTACTTACGCGTCAAGCGATTTCATCAATAAAGCATTTACCTACTTGATGAGAATTTCTTCTTTTAAATATGCTTGAATTATATTAAAGTTTCTTCGAATATTCAATGTAGGGAATTCGGTAAGTTATTACAGTAATAAGTTTAAGAAGTTGTTTATTTACTTACTTATTTTATGTAAAAATAAGACTGCAATATGAATAACTACAAATATCTTTAGTTATTAAACATACGAAAGTAAAAATCTTCTTCTTTTATTATGACAACTTACTACTGTTTAATAAACCACCAAAAAAATCTGATTACACTGAAATAAAAAAATAAAAAAACTATGTACCTATATATAAGTCTAAACAATTTTCTTTTCGGCTGTTTGATTACCTAATTATATGAAATAAAGAATGAACGTTCGTCATAATTTTTTATACAAATTGGAAAAAAATAAATAGACTTCATACCAAACAGATGGAAAGCGGTTTTGAGATTACAACCGGCATCAGTAAACACAGAATCCAATATCGGTTCGTTATCTAAAATTCATATGGACACGAGCAATAAAACGGCTGCATCGATATACACTTGATTGTTTCTGATTTCATCTCCGTTTGATTGGAAAATATGATTAGAATGAAACAATTATTTCCGCTTCGTAATAGCTGTGAGTTAGTGTACTGGTTTGATCAGCTTTAGAAATCTGAATACTTAAGACCCGTCAGTTCTTAGGGGTCCTAACGCATCTGTAATAGATTTACCTAACACACCTGTTCCGTTGGTTTTGATATCTGTAGCTATGTAACATTAGATGGTTTGCAAGCAAGTTTTACAGTAAATAATTTAAAAAGTATTCTATGAGGATTCCATCAAGAAGATATTGTGTGTTTTAGCTTTTCTCCTGGCATTAATTGTTGTTACGACGTCAGTATACGATTATGTGAAGCATGGGCGTAAGTGGAATCATACGCTTTTTTTAAATCTAAATTTATGAATGACATGGATATTCTGTATTAAGTAATACATTTGGTACAGTATTTTGATGGGAACCTGCGACGTCTCTATCATCACACCTACATATTGCCTGATAGTTATTGTGTAAGCGCTACTGCTTTCTAATTTGGTAGTCTCAGTAAGGCGTAACAACTTTTCCATTGGCTCTATCTCAAATTTCAGGAGTTAATAAAGAGTTTCAGATTTTTCACTAGGTAGTAAGAGAGATACTTATTTGAGGCATTCCAACTTAGTCCTAAGGGGTAGCAACTTATATGTGGCTGACCTCAGGTAAGACTTTGATTTTATCTGGGTTTTATTACAGATGTCCGGTAGTGGCAGTGGTCACTTACCATCAGGTGGGCTGCATGCTCGTTTGCTACTTCCAAACCATAAAAAGGTGAAGATTTTAAGCGCCACATGCACAATTCATGTTCGTTTGCTTCATGTTATTAGTATGGCAATAAACCATGTATGAAAAGCAAATAAAAGTGTAGCGTTTTTTTACTTTTTCCGGAATGATCGCAGTATTGTACAATAAATCAAGCCCGTTATTACGTGCTAAAATTAACGAGTCCCATGCGCTCAACGCTCATGTATCACCCGTTTAATCAATTTCAGGTGTAGAGGAGGGCCCGTTTCCGTCCAGTTTGATGAACATACCGTACTACTGTTACCAGGCACCTTCAAAAGGTCCGTGCAGTCGTATGTACAAGGTGTATTTCTTTGATGTTGTCAGGAGGAAATGTATGCCGATGTTCTACTCGGGGTGCGGCGGTAATGAGAATAGGTTCAACAGCCAGTCGGAGTGTAAGATACATTGTGAATCAAGGAGACCTATCTGATGTCGAAAGTATGGCGCAGCGATTATAAAATAATGTTTCAAAATATATTTTGTAACAAAATTGCCTCGCAATATACCTACTTCTACCCCAATTCAACCACGCTTATGAGTGTGAGTTTGTTCTAAGGATTTCTTAATATATTCTTAACAAAGCTTAGGATAAGCATGTCTCGCTTACCACATCCCTCAAACCTGAACGCAGAGTCAGATTCAGCTGCCGGCGTCGAATCAAAGATAGTTTTACCACCTTCGTTTGTCAAGAGCTCCATATTATAAAGTACAGATAACATCTCTGGTAGAATTTCATTCCGAATCTGGTCGGTACGTTCGCGATAATAATTACAAAAAAACATTAATCCTGATTGATCACTGCAAATTAAGTTGTCTCCTTTCGTTTCTATCGCTGGATGTCATTGAGCTCCCAAAATCTGCCTGGTCTTCTTTCTTTTTTATAATGTACTAGCTGACCAGGCGAACGTTGTTTTGCCATTTACATTTAGAAGTTTGCCCGTGATTCAGTGATGTTTTTAAAATAACGCTATCAAGTCCACTATGATAGAACTATTCGCGTACGCGTAATTCGACGTAAGAAAAGTTACGTCTGATTTTAAATTGTGCTAGCTTTTGACAGAGTGGATCGATTTGGATGAAAGAAAGCGTAAATGTTAAGTTAAGATTCGTACCATAAATATATCTGCATTTCCATGAATTCAATGCTGTTGTTTTGTCGGCGAGTAATTTTAAACACACAGACAGCGAGCGCAAGTTACATACATTACATATGTATATATCTAATCTAAATATATGAACACTGACACTAAATTGCGCTTCATGTTTACTTTTGATACTGAGGCATAGTTTCGCAGTCTAGTGTACCTTGCGGGGATAGACTGCGAAACCAAAACCGCCATTATTCATGGCTCACAGAAGCGTAGCACTTCTCCTTAAAGGCTGTGGTAAGGCAATATATATCGCACGTGTAGTTTCCCACTAAGTCATTAGGGGTATCTGTGGCTTAAACATGACTCATATTGTATTCGTAGTTGATCACATAAATACAAAGAATTTTCATCGTCTATGATTGGAAGAAATTATACTTACTTGCTTGTTGTGTTCGTGAAAATTAATGGAGACTAGAATATTAAACTTTGTTTCACTAATGATCACTCGTTGGCCAGACAGAGAGGTCAGTGACCTCCGTCTTTCGAGATGATTATATCGAAGTCTCCAGACTATAATATTTATTTTTATTGCTATATTTTATTTACTTGTAATTGCTGTCAAAAGTTCTGAATATACCCATTACGGATGAAATAAAGTTGGAAATTATACATTTAAAGATATTTTGTCGATTGTTCTATAACCATAATATGTGAGTAATCAATCTAACGTTGTAGTATAGATAACATGTAGGAAAGTAACATTTGTCCGTGACTTATTTCTTGAACACATGAGTTGTATAGTTGTTACAAATGATCTAGATTTTTTGTTCTGTTCATGATATGTAACGTCTTGTAAGTGTAGGCTTCAGCAGAGTGACAAATATCACAATGTAAATTACTAAAGAATCCTTAGGTTTTCCTACGTTGGCGTTTTTGTAATACATACTACATTTTATTATTGTCATAAAAATAAATCATATTTATTATTTGCCACCAGATTAAATGTAATGATATAGCTACGCCGTTTAGCTTTCGTAGTTGTAGGCGAAAATCTGAAACTCAAAGTGTTAAAGTACGCGAATCTAATTAATTGTGGGACTAGCTACAAATTCATTTGCTTCTAGTTAGGTTTTCAGCAAGGACTGATATGGCAACATAGGATAATAGGTTCATAAATTTTCCTTCAGAGCCCCAAAATTAAGCTGATTCTGATATATGGGCTATCGTTCGGCTTATCTTGTATTCGTGAGTGAAATACAGAAAAAGCGTTGTGGTGAAATTGTGCTTTAAGATAAACTAGTGGACGCGTCGCAATATTCGGATTTCGACCATAATTAGAACTAAATGAATACTAAACTTGATATATCCAAATAAAAAATAAAGTTTTATATGTATTTTTCGTCTGTGTATTACGAACACCTTAATTATAAACAACATGAGGTTATAACGAAGCAGTTATTTTATTTCTGTAGAAGGGTGTGGATACCGGTTGACATATTTAAGGTCTAAGATGGTTCAGAGCCCTCAGGATATGCAACGTATCTGTGATCGGTTTCAGATGGAGTTCCTGTTCTATTTCGTGCAAGTTACAGATGTCCACAAGCGGCATTGGCTTACTTACGATTTAACACTTTTACATTCTTATTTACTATTTTAATATATAAGAAAATATCTCTACGAATTGCAAATAACCTGGTTATTTTGTTAAAAACGTTTGCAACTCAAATATTGGCAACAAGATGTGATTCTATATCGACATAGCAATTATAAATTCAAACAGTAGAAGTTTTACTGTGGATAAAGAGGAAGTCTCAGTTTCTCAGATTATCCCTCTTCCTTAGACGAATTGAGAATCAAAGGTTCACCCCAATCGTCATTACACTACTGAGGATAAAGTTCAACATCAATATCAATAATCGGCACTGCAATTTTTAATATGAGCTGCGTAACCATTTTCAAGAAAAAGAGGAACCACCATGTCTAGATTCCTCGTATTTTTATGACAATAGATTAAATTCAAAGAATAGGCCTGACGGTGTTCCGTTGAGTAATTACCTGACCTTTTGTGAATGAGACTTGTTCGCTGCGTAAACTTTCCGCATTGTGCCGTTCCGTGAATATTTTATTTCATTCCCTTCAAAGCGTACTCCAATTGCTTAGGCGCCTTAAAAATGTGTTCACGTATTAAGTGGTAAATTCAGTTTGTTTAGCACTTTTTTATCTTTATATTTTATATGTGAAGCGAAAATTTGCGGTACTATTTTTAAAATACCGCGTGCACAGAAGAGTGTGAGAATAGGCATACGTTAAAGTCTAGGATGAGAAGGAGGAAGGTAGATACTATTTATGTACAATAACTGTTAGGAATGGGAGTAATGGGAGTTTTTCTAATACATATAAAAAAATCTATTTGGACGTTTAATTTTAGTTTTCATTTTTAATGATGATCGGATTTCGACCGTTTTGGCGAGTATAATAGTTATTGTTACGTGTCATTACCTTTGTGTAATGTAATAGGTCTGATGTGTTTTATTTTGCTCCAATGTGATGAAGTACTGGTAACGAATTTAAGAATGCCCAATGTTAAATATGCTTGGTCGATATTTTACGCAAGCGTGGTGAAGTACTTCAAATCGATTAAAGATGCGTAGCAAGTTGAAAATATATTACTTTCGAATATATCGTGTACGTCTCTCTTACCATCTATTATTACAAAAGCATAAACAATATTGAGATAGTAATAAATAAGGCGAAGATGAATCTGCATTTAAACCGCACAGAGCCATTGAAAAGGCATAACTTAAAAGTAAATAATGAATGATGCTTCTGAACTCTCGTGAATATTTAACTTTAAAATGTTTCGATGTTTAAAAATAAACACCTAGTACGAAGCCAGCATGTAGTGTACGAACAAACAATATGAGTGGCGGAGGCTGAGCTGTCTTTTGTGATTTGTTTGAATACGCTCGCGAAAAGCCCGCACGAAATTGTGAGGACGAAACCGAGCACGACGTAAAATGACAATCAAGGAGTACTGCAATATATGAGGATTAAATTGTTGAAATTTTTTGGTAAGTCTCCCCGTTTGTAGATGTGTAGTCAAATTTATATGTATCGCTCTCACATCTGATTTTGCTGTTTTGTAGGTGAGGGAACTGTCATTTTCGAATAAATATTTTTCCTGTCTAAATTTTGCTTTACCATTTTAATTGCACACAAATCTAATAGGTTCAACCCAAGCCGTCCACGTAAAGTTAGTATTGTTGGACCTAAACTATACGGTTAATTTTTATGTAATAGATGGATAGGTACTGAAACTGTAGATAAGTAGGCACTTAATGGCGAAGTAGAACGTAAGTTCTATCTACCTGAGGTCGATCACAGATTGATGCCCCCCTAGGAATTAACTTATAAACAATCTTTTGACTATCTTACTTTCTGTCTTAACCACAACGTACCGATTGGATCACAAAAAAGATTAATAATATAATTATTATTTTGGAAATAATTACTTCAGAATTTGTAATATGGGTCTTAATATTAATTTGTCACAAAATTCGTTATGTGCAAACATTACTTGCACAAAATTCGATATCTTCAATAAACTATAGATATCTTCAACTATGTGACTTTGAATATGTCGCACTGCAGCTCTTTCATGGGAAGTTTGGCGGAACACCAACGACCCATAATTTATTTAACGGTCTCAACAAAAAATGGTTTCAACAAAAAATATTAAACTTAAAATATGGATAGGTGTGTCGTGTGTGTGTCGATATTAAACTCTAACAATATCAATCATTACTGTCTTACATTATCGACGCGCGTGGTGGAACGGTCATCATATCGGTCTGATCCGCAATGTATTCCGTGTTTTATTCCCGGCCAGACAAATATCTGAATGATCTATTCAAATATCAGTTCTGGGTCTGGGTGTTTGTAGATTCGCGTTTGCGTGTATCCATAGCACGTACGACACACGAAAATATCATATTGTGGGGCTATGATAAAAAAAAGAAATTCTTAGCGAAAGCCATTTTCTTTTGGGAAATTACAATTGATTAAAGATACGTAAATTGAAATCGTTTATGCTTCTTTTTGCTTAAATCGTATATAAAATTAGTAATATGACTGTAAATAAAAAAACGTGTAAGGAAAAAACGCTAAGGTCATGCACGAAAACCTAAGTAAATAAATCATGCGGCCGTCCCTTGTTTCAACATCAAACAAAGGGTAAATTTATATTCAGTACCAAATTTGCTATAATACCCCGAGTGAAATTAACATATGCGAAAGGTTCCGTTGTTAAACTTTCAGCAACATATGTGCTGGATTTGTGACTTTTTATGCGACTTCGGAAACAAATTGCGGGTGTTATTCGAGTGAAATATTTTACATGGAAGTTTATAAGCTAATAAGTGATCTGTTACTTGTATAATTTAAATTATTTGTTGGACAAGTAACTACAACATAATTGGCGATCTATGAGAGTTTAACACTTCTTTGTCGTAAGGTTATTCACTGTAGGGGTTTAGAGATTATCTTGTTATAACTACCAACATCATGCAAGGGGTTTTTGCTATGGCGAAGAAACGGCGCAAGAAATATAATGATATATTATATTATACACGTTTTTAGGGCTTTCTCAGTTCTTTTGTAATTTTGAGATTCTATATACCTACTCATTTAACATTTTACAAGGCTTCATTAATATTTATATTGCAGTATGTTCTTAAATCCGCTTGACATGTAATAAAGATAGTGTTAATTTTAATGATCGTAATAATACGTTCCAATACCGAATGTCTAAGGAAATATGTATTTCTCTACGACTATTTGGAAGTGTATAAAGTCATTACAGAAGAAGATATCTTTTAATGAAGTAAAATTAATATTGTCATAAGACTTATCGATTTGTATAGGGCGTGTCAGTGAAACCGAACTCGAACGATCATTTCATAACATTTAACGTCAATAACGGACTATTACAATAAGAGTCGTTTGCCATTTTAACTACTTTGTTCGTGCCAAACGAAGCGAGCTCGCGAATTTTCTTATCTGTCGTTTTAAATAACTCGCTATATATTTTCTTTTCGTTTTAAATGCTTCACGATTCGCTGGAAAACGCACCATTCATTGTGAGATTGAAAACGCGATTAGGTTAGAGTAAAGTATTCTTTTAGTTATTTTGGATGTATCAAATCCTATATTTTATCATATGAAACATTTGGAAGGTGTTTTTTAGCAATTGCTGGAACGAGTATAATCGAAAAGGAATGTAGGTACTAGCGCTGCACGTATTTCTAGCGTTAAATTTTACTTGTGTTTCATTGGAAGTATGTGGTGGCCGGCTCACTTCAATAAGGCGACTATCTTAGTTCTCGCGTCCTGAGAAGCAGCAGCGCATTTGTGATTGACTTCAGATAAAACAGTTACATGGACCATGGATTGAAGAGACCACATGCCATCCAATGGATTGCGTGCTCGTCAGCTACTTTATTCTTATAAAAAAAAGAAACAAATTAATCTGGACATGGGCTCGCCTGTCAACATTGAATGGAACGATGGAATTTAAATTTTATTAAAAGTGAAATCAAAAGTGGTTTGTAAGATATTTATTTATTCATATTTTAATTATCTCAAGCTAGGTCAGTGTAGAAATTGAAATTAACAAATAAATGGGTATCTTAATCCTTGATTTGCAAACGTTTAATTCCAACGATGATAAATTTCACAACTAAAATTGTATTCCTGAATTCTGTGAACTAACAACGTTGTATTTGGCGTGAATGAAGCTGCTACGATCAGTAGTTATTTATACAATAGAACATTCCGCCTTTGTGTCGAAACGCACGCATCTGCAATCTCTTCAGTCTAGTGGGCTGCAGATGTCTATTGATTACAGACCTCTTAGACTAGACTGCATGTTGTGACAAACTTAGCTAGTTAATTAAACTAAATATCAGTGTTGTTGTTGTTATTACTTGTAAGAAAATAAAGACGTTTTCAACATAACTTTATGAGTATTTAGTGTGAGCGATTATATATTAAGGAATTGTGAATAAGGATATTGATATTTTTTTTAGAATGAAGGCTATGGTACTATTGCAAATGCTGCTTTTGTGTAAGTATTCCGTAAAACACCGGTATACTTTTTATGTTTTTAATTGGAAAACGTGGTATATTTAAAGAACGTAAGGTAATTTCTATCATATAAAACATTTCAACTGAGTTCTCAAGGGCAGACATTGATCGATGTCAGGTTGTTCCCCGTCCAATTTGGGATTGGTTACAGATATCTACATGCTCATTTGCTATTTCCTTTGTATAAAAGGGCTTTCAGTTCCGATGTCAACCCTTTTCAAAGCTTTTATTACTTCTTTAAGAAAATGTTGTGAGATTAATATTTTTATATACTTTTCGTTAAAAAACTTTGCTCGTATTTTTTTTCCTTTTTAAAACGCTTTTATTAATTTCGTTCTTATATTTGTATGTAACGAAAACTTTGAACAGGATTTTGACAGATTTGGAAACGTCGAATTAATTTGAAACTTTGCATATTTATCAAGGATTGATGACAATGCAATGATATGAAAAAAACTAAAAAATAAATAATAGTCCAAAAAAAAACAAAAAAATACGCTTTTGTAAAAAAACTAAATAAAACGTATAAAGTAATAATTGTAAAAAAAGCGTGGGGTGCTTTTTGTCATATCAAAATTATAATACTTCTACTTATTTGCTGTGCATAAAATATTTGTACCTATTGACACCATGTACACTGTAAGCTTTTTTTACTATAATTTATTTTATACTTTTTAGTTAGTTTT
>DWNY01000088.1:0-21695 GCA_018250635.1 Telegonus apastus | reverse complement strand
CATAGTCTATGCGGATGACATGCATACCTCTTTGTAGCAAATCAAGCGCTGCAGTTTTGACGGATACATTAGTCGGTATAATTATTTAGGATTTCAGTGACTAAGTTATAAATTACAAAAACGGACGATTTTTGTTTGAAGTAGCTTCTCTAGTACTTAAGTATATAGTAAAATGGAAAAAATAAATTAGTGCGTATTTTTAAACGTACTTAAAGACGTAAAAAATCTCTTAATATACGGACAAAATACAAAAGAATCGATTAGCCTTTGTCATCTGAATGTCAATATATATACAAATACATACAATCCCCTTGCGGAGGGTAACGTAGTTATTTTTAATCACGTATCGGTTTTATGACATCGTTTAATAATTCAACACATAATCCTGATACCCACTACATGTAAAAATAAATTTCAGAGACGTAGTAACTTAATGTAGGTGACTTTTAGTAAATTTGTTCGGGGTCTTTATATTTATTACATTTTTAATGAAACCGTCTCTACCTACTTTCAAATATTGACCTAAGCGAAAACTACTTTCCAAGACGACTTTGATAAAGTTTATTCATATCTCTGGAACTCGTGAACTGTTTATTAATGCTTCTTAAATTCACCTTCTGTAAAGTCCCCTATATTTGCGGCAAATGATTTTATTATTTAATAAGTTATATGTATATGATTCTTTATAATGTGTTTTTCGCATTTTTGTAGTATTATCCTGAACATAATAAATATTTTAAAAATCTTTGAAATCTCATATCTACCGTGGTTATTTTTTGGCGCCATCAAGAACTTCTGTAATTATATCTCAAATGAAAAACAATCCTTTAAAAATGTTACTACTTACCTAAACATGATTGCATTGTACAAATCAGAAAATAATATAAATTAAAGGCATTCGTAACATTTTGATAAATGTAGTGTGACAAGGAATACTACGAGGATAAAAAGATAAGATCAAATCAAATCAAAAATATTTTATTCAAAGTAGATTCTTACAGAATTATTTTTGAACGTCTACCATCACTACGCAAGGTTTTTCGTCAGATTAGATGAAAAACAATCCTTTAAAAATGTTACTACTTACCTAAACATGATTGCACTGTACAAATCAGAAAATAATATCAATTTTAAAGCATTTATTTTAAAAAAAAATTGGAACAACAATTAACTAATTAGCCGTGTGTGAAGAACCGTAACATAAATCACAAAATATAAGCTAGAAAGAAACAAACAAGATTTTTCTCCTGAGCCTCGTCACGTAATTCCATCTCGGGCTCATACATGTTAATTCGTTATTTGGAATTGCAAATAGCGTGTGTATCATCTTAACAGCATGTTTGCGTGTTGACGATTAAATAAATGTTTTCCTTTAAGTGTAATTATTAGGGTTCCGTAACCGTAGGGTAAAAACGGAACATAACTAAGCCTTAGTTAGCTTAATTATCTTTCCTTTTGACTCATAGCTCGATTCTTGAATAGCAATAAAAAAAGTCATACATGTATTTTTGTATATGTGTGATCGCCGTTTGTCTACGAGCGCTATAACAAATGCTAAAATTAGGAAAAAATAAAAATAAAGGAGTAGACACAAAAAACTATACCTGCTCGTATTTTTCTACCTATTACAGTTTGTCTGTTGAATTGTTAAAATTCAATATATATAAATTTTGACTTCTGTTATGATAACGAACACATATAAACAAACAAAAAACCCGACTGCTTAACACTTTAATTATCAGTCTTCTCTATAATAAGAATGTAACATAAGCTCGCTGTTTGTTTGTTTAAATTCAAGGGAATGCAGATATATTTATAGTACGTATCTTAACTCAACTTTATTTCATTAAAATTGATGAACTCTATCAAAAGTTGTTAAAATTTAAAATCAGAAGTAACTTTTACTGAATTACGTACTAATTATCAGAATTACGTAATTGCGTGATCATAATAGTTCTACCGTGGTGGACTAGATGGCGTTACTGCATAAACATCACTGATTCATGAGAAAACTTCTAAATAAAAATATCGGAACATTGTTGGCCTGGTCAGCTAGGTTAAATTAAAAATAAAAGAAGTTGAAAGTTACGTAACGTATCAAGGTACGGAACCCTCCGTATGTGAATCCGACTCGCACTTGACAGATTATTATTAGCATGAGTTATCCAAGTTAACCGGCGTGACCAAACAATAGTGCAGTTTTTACGATCACTGAACTTTCATGATTACGCAGAGCGGTTAAACGGTGGCGAATTGTTCTATTGTTGGTGTAATAGGGAAGGATTCCTTTCGCGCGGATCGTTCTAGGTCGTAGAACACCACAAAGAAGCTTTAACTGTGAAGCTTGCTTGGCTACTCTAAATTATATAACTCACATGCACTACGCTTCACCTACTTATTTATTTATTTTAAACGGCCGTAACTATAGGTTTAATATTTATACAAAAGAGACTTTAATGTATCTATAAAAAAGAACGCTACGTACTCATAAGTCCATGTTACGATTTTACTTGTACTGTTTCCTGTATTGTGCCATAATCACAGATATACGGTATATATAAACCCAGACTTAGAACGGAAATGTAAACTCATAATTTAAATATCTGTCTGGCCGGGGTCGAACCCAGAACCAACTGCGTGTCAAACTTATAGTGTCCGCTACTTATATATTTTTTCATTGGCATAAATTATTGTTGAAATATTTATTGTTAAATTACCTACTATTATTAAGTTAATGATTTCAGTTTTATGCTTAAATCCGTGGCCGTGTATACCTACTCGTACAAGCATAATGTGATTTGAATATCGCGTTACGAGTTTTGAGAGTAAATTTTATTTATAACTCTGTAAATTGCAATATTGGACTAGACTCAATTTGGAATTAACATGAAAAAATACTGTCTCTGAGAGCATAAAAATCTGTCAAATACAGGACTGCGATAAAAGTAGTAATTTGGCAGTCTGCCCTTTAATACCGAGACTCATAAAACGAAGTTTGTAGAAAACGAAAACTAATTTGTGAATCATGCGTTTGGCTTTGACTCTGACTTTCTCTATTTACGGTACACTGGTGTTGCAGGCACTGACATGTATACTATTGTCATTATAATTATTATCCACATGTAAACCGCGTGTAATTATACAACTTTTTGTATACAAAAAAGTATCGGAATAAATATGTCTTTCGGTCGTAAAAATGAGAGAAAAAATAAGACATCGACTTCGTAATTACATACGTTATACAACTGTAATTGTTATTGCTGTCATTTTTAAATTCACCGATTCGTTTGACAGCGGTATGTAAGTTTTAAAATTGTGAGTTAATTTATGTTCGCACGACGTTGATAATGTCTATTTAACATTTTAACGTGCAATTAAAAGTAATCATGTTTAATTATGAATGTAATAATCATATACGATCTATTAATAAATCAAAGCAAATATTTAGATACCTTCTTATTTCTTATTGCTTAATACTACGAACTAAATATAATGAAATCTACGTCATAATTTGCAGCCAGCAATAGTGTAGTTATTTAACAATCGTACGTTAATTAAACTGACAAAAGTTCATAAGTTGAAAGAGAACTATGAGTTATCAATTATTTCCGAATTATGTAAATAATCTAGACAGAAAATGCGGCCCATATGTACGTAACATTTTAATGAATGTATAACTCTATGACTCTAAAGAATTTATTTAAAACAAAGGACAAAGTCAAAATTAAAAAGTTTGTATATATTTTGAATGCACTTTAGATAAAGTCGGCCATCGCAATGTTTATTTTTTACTTTCGAGCGTACTAGTTTAATATTTTTATGAGCACAGTGCAAACTACTTAGCATATCTCTTTGAGTTAAACTGGCTGAATAACTATTACTCTAATAAAATGTAAAGCAGGCTGATGGTAGTCTTTTATTTGTACTATACTTGAATCTATTATTGAGCAGAACTCGGAAAAGCGATTTATGTCTTATTAAGTTGCAATCCATAGTTAAAAAATAAATAAAATAGACGTTTCTTTCATCAATTCAAGATATGATTGTAGTATATGAGTCATTGACGATTAGTTAGTGGACTAGAGGATTATCTTAAACAATAAAACCGACTGTTTAAAATCAATTGACTTTGATAACCATACTCATTTGATACCCATATTATTATGATACATAAATATTTCATCTCGTCCCTCTTTTTTTCTTCGTTCGCAGGCACCATTATAACAATTGTGTAGCCTATGTTACTATGACAACTAAAATTATTCTTACGTCACCTCATATTTTTAAATCCGTCAAGCCGTTTAGGTTGTGTGCAAAGAAATGGACGTACAAACATAGATACTCTCGAAAAACATTACCTTCCTTATGACGCAGTCGACTAAAAACAGCCGAGGTTGTGTTTGTAGCTTAACTATCTTTAATATATCTTCCTATTTATACGAATTATTCAACTAAAGCATTTCAACTTATGGGTGAATTATCCCCTGCAATTGACCTTATTTAACTCATACCTCCGTTAAAGTACAAAAACGTAACGCGCGTGCAAATTTCTCGACGTGTAACCCATTAACCTAGAGTTAACTATTCATCACACGGGTGGCCTCTTTCGGAGGTGTCCCCAGGATAATTTAGACGAGGGCAGTAGTTGCTTTAGGGTCAAAGTGCGTCCAAATTGACCTCGGCATCGCCCCGCTGGGACAGGCCTCATTTCGAGGTCAGCGAGCATTTTTGTTAAGGAATCAGGGTTGCAAATAAGATTCCCGTGATTTATTGGACGTCTTACGATTGGAAGGAGATTTGCGTTCTGAAAATAACGGCACCATAGTTTTTGTGAAGAAAAAGCGAAGTAAATGCTCCGGGCATCGGTGGGATGGGATCATTGCGATAAATCTGCGTCTACAAAAGAAGGAAAGTCACAAATAAGTTATCTTAAAATAAGATTATTCTGCGCCTAAAACAACAAGCAGAGCGAGAAATGAAATCTGAAGAAAAAACCCAAAATAAATTTCGCGACTTTGTTTGCAACACTGTTTTATTTTCGACTACTTAAGGAGTCAGCTGTAGTACAGGGACGGTAATGCAAATGACAAGCGGGTGTTAAAAATAAAGGTCCATTCCTTTTAGTGCGTAAAGGTTTGGTAGCCCTGCCACCAAGTTGTGAATATTGTAGAAACAGACGCGGTTCACACGTTTGGGCGACTGTAAAAACTGACACCCGGGCAAGCTTTACTGCGCTGGCATTTTAACGTTTTACCCTACTTCAGGGATACAAATTCCTACACATTTGTTTCTTTTACATTTAAATTTCCTTATTTTAGACAACTGTACACAACAACTGTACACAAGGTTTGTAAAATATATGCAATATAAAATATGTATAATATCTAATACCCGTCGGTATTACTACCTACTAGACTGATAATAATGTATCAAGATCCTATATTAGCTGTTACAAAGGTTGATTCGAACAAAAATATTATGTACGTATTACATAGTTTATATAGTACTTACGAGACGTTCTTAAGATATTACGATTATAATCATTTACACATGCTATTTATTCTTAAAAAGGTCAATTTCGTATACCATTTTCATATACCTACCAGGCCCTTTTATACAAAAAGTTGTTATCTTTTTATTGAAAGCGGCTTTAGTAGTAACAACTATGTCAACAAAACTTATCTAAAAGAATACTGAATTATTTTTTGTATAAACTTTTAAGAGTCTTCTCTTCAGATTATTATCATTCCCTTGAGACACTATAAATTTTTTATTACATCTTTTAAATTTCTTTGAACTTAAAGCAAACGAAAGAAGTGCGTCTCGTAATACTCCATTCTGGATTCTGTGTTTAATACAAAATTATTTGTACAATGGAGTGTTGTCTTCTAATTTTAAAATGCTGCATCTTTTTTCCCGGCTACGTCAGGAGAGTGATGTTTTTGAGCGTATGTGTGTATGTATTTATGTATGTCCGTTTATTTGGCACGCCCAAACGACTTGACGGATTTTAACATATGAGGTGTCGTTAGAATCATCTCATTTGTCATGGTGTCGTCATGGTGCCTGAAACTGCAGAAAAAAGGGAATGGACGAAATATTTTTATATTATATCAATATGGGTATGAAATGAGTAATCAGTATGTATTTATATAATAATATAAATAGGTCCATAGATATACCTACAGCTAATTAGGACTTTATAATTCAGGTACAATGCAAATGCGATTAACTCATATCAAGAGATCATAGTACAAAATTAGGTAGGCTGTAGGTATAAAAGTTATTTTCCGGGATGAAATGCCCTTTCTGGACCCCTGGCAATTTGTGTGCAAAATTTCATAATGATCGGTTGAGTAGTTAGTCGTGAAGGCGTTACCAACAAACAATCTCACATTCGCTTTTATAGTAATTGGGTTTCTTTAAAAACACTTTAGTCGCTTTATTGTCTTGAAGCTATCAGGTCGCTTTGTCTCATTTCATTCTTAGAACAGCTTTAATAGGCAAGGATAAGGTTGCCAGTTTGATGAAATTGTCGATATCAAATCGAATGCATATAATATAAATACATATAATCGATAAGTAGTATCCACGTTATTATCAATGGTATTTGAAAGTTATCAACACTTAAACAGTCACTTTTTTCAGTATAATTAGCATCTATGTTGCTGTATAAAATATTTGAAATTTGCAAATTTCTTATACGTAAGCTAATATACTAATTGGATATCGATATTTGTTTTTTATCTTTAAGACAATGTATCGGCAATAGACGAACATCGATAAATAAGTCAATATTAACGATCTTACCATGTATCGTTGCATCGCTAGTCGAGGTACAATAAAGGTCTGCGTTGATTGGTCACCTATTTTTCCAAGCGAATGTCCAGCCGTTTTATTAGTTCAGTGATCTGGTTTTATGAGTGGTGTTTACTGTAATAAACTCGTTCTTTCCTTCGAAATGACCCCTGTATTGAACTAACCCCAATACGAGATGCGAGGGAACAATGTTTTATGACAGTCGTTCGAGATTTATGGCATGACAATTGCTAATTTAATCACAGTGTTTGCCAATGCATTTGCTCAGTGTAGTCATTAGTCTAGGTTTGATATTAAGCTAATACAGTTCGTGTTTAATTAAGGCATTCAACTGTTCATGTCGGTTGTTGCGTTAATTGCATTTCACAAACCCCAATAACTTTGCGTTCAGTTGTGTTAACATATCCAACAGACTAGAATACCAATGATGGTCTTGCGGTTTGAAATTTCGTCTCTCAATCGGGGTCTGAGCTTCGAATCCCAGGCATATAGTTTTTAAAAAGATTTTAGTAGCTTCGATCGTATGTATGTGTGTGTATGTGTATGTATGTATGTATGTTGTAACGGGATTTTTGAACGTGATTTTGACCGACTTTTAAATTGCACGCTTATAAATTACCTTTGAAAATTCAATAATATGAAATAATAATCTCACGCTTTTTTACAATAATTATTTTTTACTTTTTAGTTCGTTTCTTCACAAAAGCGTATATCTTTAGTTTTTTTTAATTATTGTTTATTTCAAATTAATGTAAGAAAACTTGCTCGCCTTATAGTTCTGTAACAAAAGTTTTCAAAGGTTTAGTGGTGGACTATGATCCTCACTTTAATAGAATTCGCTCCCAACAGTGGGACAGTAATAAGTAGACGACGTGTTAAGGGAATACTTTACGTAATATAATAGCGCACTACTTAAACATTAACCAAATCCAAGCCACTAAAAGTAAAATTACTACTATAAATAAAAAAGAAATTACTCTAGCAAGGTCGGAAGCCCCAAAGGTTTCCCTGCTAGCCATAAGTCTTCTGGGACAAGGACGTAACATCCGAGTATTAATAATAACTATGCGGAAGTCGTTACCCTGTGCGTACCCCTTAATGGTATATCTTGGAAAGTGTCCTTACGGCTAGCTGTCAAACTATACCTCGGGGGACCGCAGACATTATACAATGTATTACTATGAAGCGAAGTTGTATACGTGATATTGGTCTCGCTAAATAAATTCAGTAGTTGAGGATGTATAATTTGTGGTTATATATATCACATTAGAATATATATTTTTTACGCATTTTTTTAAAATAGGACTGCGATGCGTAGTAAACGTATTCGGGACTTTTCGTGTTTCTTTTAGACGAAAGCGTAGTTGATTTTTTTACAATAAAAGTAGCCCTAGTTACTCTTTATAGCAGCAATCATCAGCAATCTGCGAGTAAAAGTTCCGTCAAAATAGGCGCAGCTCTTTCGAATGTAAAGCGGTACAAACAGTCAGACAATCTAACAAAGATCTCAAACAAAATTTTATTTATCTATATTTAATATTATTTGTATGTTAAGATGTTGCTACCCCATTTCTCATCAGACTTTTAGATTGACCGAATTTTTTATTCAGGAAAAATATAAATGAATATAAAAATATCCTTGACATACCCTTCGCTCTAAATTATGTCGTTGTATTTCCAAGAGCCCTAAAACAAAATATAAATATGCTATTCATTATTTTCTGTCATGTTTTCGTTCAGTTCATGATTTCTGAATAAATATCACAATATTTGCTCTGTATTTTAATGATCATGGCATATAAGATATTCTTTCTAAAGGGTTACCAGTAATGCAGTAAACAGCGCGTGTTTCGTGGTCTTAATGGCATATCTTGGAAAGTCCTTACGTCCGGTCGTCAGGCGAGAGTTCGTACCGCGGGTCGACGTCCTTGGGCAGCGGTGAGCTCGCCTTAATTAATCAGTTATGGGTCCAAGTTAGATGCGACGCGAGAATTTTGTAGCTTATGGGATAATATGTATTTTTAGTGACCACTACCGCACATATATCTGCAATCAACCCTAGATATGTTTGGAGTCTTAGTTGTTCTGGTTACAGAGGCCTTGCTACATTTGTGGATAAGGTGGGAACGTCTTGGCTATGGATTGAAATCCTCGGATATGGATAAAAACTGATAAGTGTTAACGCGCACCCTTCAAACTATACTATCAATGTTTAACCCTGCTGTTATTAAGCAGAAATAGTTGTGGCAGAGGTGCATTCGGAGTCAATCCATTAAGGGTTCTGTCATCTCTTATTATCTGTATATATAATAAGAATGTAATTCGCGCTCGCTATCTGTGTGTTTAAAATCAGTTGCCATCAATACTACTAAATAAAATTTATGGGAATGTAGATATAATTATAATAAGAATATTAACTTAAGATATTATTTCATGAAATTCAATTCACCCTATTAATAGTTATTACAATTTAAAATCATAAGTAACTTTTGTTACGTCGAATTACCTACGTACGCATATGAAATCGCGCGTATCAGCTAGTCATTCATATTTTTACTAACAGTATGATAAAGCTACCAAATACTCAAAATAATGCATGAATGTTCCTTAAACTTATATTGGTTGATGAAAAAAGACGATCAAAGATGAGCTTGTTCATAACTAACGTTTGCTGGTCCGAGTATTAAGCGTTGCGAAAACTTTTAATAGCTTTAAAATAAAATAAGTGCAACTAAAGGCGAGCAAATGAATATTGCAATATAATTTGTATTACATATATGGAGAGTATCCATATACTAATGCTTTCTATACTATACAAATACTTTCTATGTTGGTAATTGAAAACTTAATCACCTTATAATGCTTTGAGTATGTAATGTTAGTATGTATATTTAAACAACAACCGATTCAATCATTTGGAATCTTTTTGAATTTCAAAAAGGTAAATTGCCTTTTTGATTCACCAATCACTTATTCCTTGACATCAATAAGATCTTCCCTTCATTACCCTCAATGCTATTACTGAAGGTCGAGTCGAGTTTTTGTGTTTACCTCGTGTGATACGTTTTTAGAGTACAATGAAGATTCTGTCATCTCAGCGGTTCGTGTGTGCTTACCACATGCTTTTTCTGTCATCAATGTGGTTTTCCTTCATTACACTCTATTTCGCTACGTGATCGTTTATTGCCTTTTCGATTTAGGACCTCCTTTTTACCTTCATTACAATAAATTACGTGAAAATGTTTTTTTTTTATGAACAAAGACTTCACGTGTTACTTACACGTGTAAAATACAATTCAATTTAATAATAGTAAAAAGTAACTCTGTAACTAGTAACTCAGAGACGATTGTCTCAGTTTTCGTTATATAATACCGTCTACCGGTATTTCAGTGCTTTGTTGATTCATCGCTGAAATTCTTTGCTCTTTCCTTGCTATCAGTTCGACTTCACCCAATTGCTTTATCAAACTGAATGACTTACCGCATATCGTTATAAATTCGTATTTCTCGATTCAGCAATCAATTTCTTTGCTTCTGCCGTATTGTCAGTTATACCTTCATTCATCGCGATTTCTGCTAAAGCTAGTATCGGATTGATTTCAGAGGATTATGGACGACCCAGACTCACAACCGAAGTTTGATTTGATTTACTTCGATTGCCGTGAACTTTGTTTATTATTGACCTGACCTCAGAGTAGGTATATGTGATTGTTCAGAACGAAAGCCGACCGTTAACGTTAATTTCCCGATTAATTTTGCGCCCGCCACATCATTAGTGACACCCACACGTCGCTGACTTCTGATTAGTAGCTTGTTCCGTCTCAGTGCTATATATTTATGCGATTACAGTCCCATAGATACAAAAAATATTGGTACCGTTAACTCTAGCGTATGTTTAAGTGATGTTGTCATTCTTTTAGATCAATTATAAGACTTTGTTCATATACATCTTCCAGGAACGGACTCCGGCCTGATAATAATTTGGTTGGGTATAGATTTTTGTAAATAAATTAATTTTTCAACCTTTTATAGAACATTCATAAAATAGCCCACTTTTTAATCACGCATAACATAAAAATATATTACTTGTATATAAAAAAAATATATTTAACTGTATAATTGCGATCTTGGTTCATCATGTCATGTCCTTTTCTCTAGTTTTGACCACGGATTAATATTTGAGTTCCGAAAAAATAAAGGCATATTACATCTAGCAATTTCATGTCTATAATTCAGTTCCTAGTGAAATTGACATTAAGTGTCCACCCATCATATTTTGTGTAGCTATGTGGGCTTTGATTACAAATCCACAACTTTTTTTAAATCATGGATTTAAACTGCTGTTATAAGTAAGTTTGGCGGTGGTATCTCCAAACCACAAAGAGCTCTACCACCTTCAAGCTATAAGATCTTCATAAGCTACACGGCTACGTACTTCTTCGCTCCATATGACCTTGACCACTTATCAAGCGGACGAAGTGCAATAAGACTCAAAGGACGATGATCAATGGATGAATAAGCGAGTTCATACATTTCGTTTGCAATGTCTTACATTCAAGTGCACGATTCCACTTAAAGCACTTAGAAATATTTGATATTAAACCACTCACTTCTAGCATCGTGCTTAGTTTGAGAAAGATTAATGGAGCGTAGAACTTAATGTAGGTAATATCGCAAAATATAAATGACATCTACGTGTGTGAACTAGGAAATCACTACTCTTTATTCAGCGGTTCTCTCTGACCTCACTTGTTCTGTGTCACTTATTAAATTTTTATGCTAAGTCGAATACATATTATAAATGTGACGGAGACTAACAGATTTTTATGTAAATAGAACTTTAATATGTATTCTTCAGATTCTTAGGTTATTCCATCCATTTATTAACCGTTTAAGATCCACTGCTGCCTCTGTTTCCAATGCTACCTGAGGTCGGACACAGATTCGTTGCTACCCCTGAGGACTAAGTTGTAACGCCTCGAATAATGGCATATAAATCTCCCTTACTACACCCTTCAGACCAAAACACAGCAGCGCTTAATACTGCTGTTATAAGGCAGAAACGGGTGGCGATGGTGCAGCCGGAGTCGAAAGACAAAGGGTCCTACCACCGTGAAAGTATTTCCCCAATAGACGCCTCGTCTGGCAAGCGTGGATTTTGCATCTTAGCCACCTCCTGCCAAGACCAACACGACACAGGTGGTAGATTTTTTTATAATATGAAAGTAGCAAACGAGCATGCAGTCCACCTGATGGTAAGTGGCCACTGCTGCATATGGACATACGCAATCAACCCCAGATAAGAGAAGTTCTACCTCAGGTTAGAAACAAATGCGTTGCTACATCTGGTGATTAAGATGGAACGCCTCGGATAGGTACATCTCCTTAACCATTGAACTCAGAACATAGCAGCGCTTAACACTGCTGGTATTAGGCAGAAATAGATAAAGAAAGAGTTTCTTGCTGGATATTTGGAGCTTTTTAGCATTCCGATCCAGTGCAGAATAAAAAATGCCAACACCGATATATTACTGTCAGCTAGTAAAATACATTTCATTTCGACACACAGCATTGTGACAAAGTTTTCGGCGATTAATTAACATTAGTTGCATCCGCTCGCCATCCGTACCTTGACTGATTGCCGAGGGTCCAGCCATTGTGACTGCTCTAATGCGTTCTCCAATTAATCATTCCATCGTTCATTTACTTGTAATGTTTTGAGTGGATTAAAAAGAATTGTTATTGAATCGAAGCTCCATAAATCATGAACATTGTTCGAAGTGACAGTCTTATTTCTATAATACATAGCCTTAATTGACTTCGGTGTGCAACTATAGCTGAACGGCCAATGAAAAGCAACTTTATCTCAGGGTCGGGTTATTATTAGCTTCTTTTGCTCAACGTTCGATCCTTAGTTTGGGATAGATGTATTTTAGATGGATATTTATGGTTCGTACCATTAGCAACCAGAGAATGATGAAATTGATATTTGTTCGTCGGTATGAATATTTTTGCAAGACGACCTACAGAGTAAAATAAAAACTTATCAAACCTTATTTCTGTGTGGAGGTGTCGTGCCTTAATAGTTTATAGTTTTATATAGAAATAGGAATAATTCTATAATATATACCCAGTAAAAGAGAATAGTAGGTACTTACCGATACAAATATTTCGACTAGCGTTGCGTTGTAAACAGTTAATAAATATAGTACAAAATATAAGCGAAAAGTTTGTAAATAAACGCAGTAGAATAAAATTGTTCACCCTTATTTATGTCAAACTTTGTGTGAAAACGGACGCATTAAGCGACATGCATGTGCGGCGACCTCATACGTCAAAGCAGCGAACACTTCACTGCTTTTGAGACTTTATTTTAACCATAAGATAATATTATGTAGCTTAGACTTGGACTTTCAATTCCAGTTCAGAACGGTAATACATCTTGGCGCTGGTAATCGTTCCTCAAAAACCGAATGTAAAACGAAATCAAACGAACGTCTTTTGATATCGGACGTATAATTGTTCTCGAAAATCATTAAAAGAGACATCGGTATAAGAAAGCTAAAAAGAAATGATAGCTTTTATTGTAAATATCTAGTGTAAAAAGATTGTTTACGTGATGTTTATAATATCTACGTAGTAAATATGACATTATATTTTAACACCATATAGTCAAGTTAAATGAACGCAGTAGAATAAAATTGTTCATCCATATTATTTCGAACTGTGTGAAAATGCACGCATTGAGCGACATGCATGTGCGGCGATGTCACACGTCACCGCAGCGAACACTCCACTGCTTTCGGAGGCTGTTTATTTTATCGATAAAATATGTATTGGATTTCCACTTCCATTCCAGTGCACCGCCTTTTAGTGCACCCACTTGTTATACGGCTGTTTGGACGTTCACTAACATTTTAATGCATTTTAAATGTATTCGAAGTGTTTTTAAGTGCGCTTCCGTTTGGCAAATAGTTGTTTAATGTTCGATCGAACCTTAATACACTTTGGTGATGCGAATCTTTCCTCGAAGAATTGTAGGTAGATGAGATTGTATTGACGTCGGACGTAGTTCGTGTATATTCGGTAGCATACGAGACAAGCATGATTAAGCCAAAAGGGAAAATAACAAATTTCCATTTAGGTATTATGTATAGAAATATTTACTAAGTGCTTTTAATATCTACTGACAAACATATTTATGGCGTAAATTAGCCCGAGGAAAGGTTTTTTATAATAGGTATATTTCTTAAGGAAAATAAATATTAAACCTGCATATTAATAAACTGACACATTAATCAGTCCTAAGAAATATGAATATTTCTATTAGGTTACTAAAAAAAAGATATAAAATATACGAACAAGATGTCACAAAACTAGTTACATAATACGATACTCCATGGATTACTTATTGTAAATTTATGGTTACAAGTAATATCGTGACAATCTGAACTGTAAACAACGATATTAAGATATTGTTATGTCAAACAAGAATCTCCATTTTCTGTTAAACTTTGACACTTGATCCTATAGAGGGGATTTGAGATTTGCTTGTCAAGGGTGATATAGTGTCAAGCCCGCAGCGAAATTATTATTATAAGCCAGCGATGTGCATGTACTGGTAACTGTTTATGTTGTATGTCAAAGGTCACAGCGCTGAGAAGACGGGAGCAACACCCGGCGGGCTTATTGTCTCTAGTACATAATGAGACCTCTTGCCGACCCTTGACACCTGATAGGAGCGACTCACAGAGAAATACAACAAAATAGACGATTCTGTATTTTTTATGTCTAGTCTCGTCAGAGAAATACAACTTAGAGGATTTTGTGGGTTGTGTCTAGTCTCTTGTTTAGCGATGTCCTTGCGCTTCTGAAAGTAAATAAAATTGAAGTGTCTGACTCTAATGCGAGCTTTGTACAAAATATAAGTATAAAGCTCTCGTTTCGCGATGTACTTATATTACTACAAAACGCTTCAATAGAATTACTGTTTAAGGTTCTCGTCGTAAATGGCAATGTAGTTTTAAGAATGTTTTATGAGAATGTATTATTTATAAATAATGTTCATAGCAAAACTGAATGTATTTGGAACTGAACGTCTAAGCTATTT
This sequence comes from Telegonus apastus, assembly GCA_018250635.1. Taxonomy (NCBI): domain Eukaryota; kingdom Metazoa; phylum Arthropoda; class Insecta; order Lepidoptera; family Hesperiidae; genus Telegonus; species Telegonus apastus. Next base: position 6,766 of record DWNY01000088.1, on the reverse strand, counting down.
TATTTTTCTTATCAACGACACAAAATATAAAGACTTCGTTTATTTTTACGGGATTGTTACATTGGTGATTAACTAGGTATTTTTTTCACCTCGGGGTGCGAACATTTATACAAGGGTAGAGTCTTAAGGAGAAGCTCGTATAGAAAAAAATATTGAGTTATGTTAATTAAAGATGATCCAATCTTAGTTTAGGTAATTCCTAACTGAATCATAGGCGGATGTAGGTAGTCTACACGGGTAAATATGTGGTTTTATCGTAAGTTTTCATAAAAAATACTACATTTAATATTAAAGTAATTTATTTTGAATCAAGTAGCAAGTAATCTAAAGTAAAATTATAATAATCAGTTCTAAGATACATCTGTTCACAAAAAGTCTTTAATCACTTATAAATTGCTCTGTATGTTTCCTGATACGATTTTGGGCTAAAGCAGGTAAATTGCCTCTCTTTTGTTATATTTAACTGTATTTCCGGATCTTTGTACCGAATCTGCCGACGTAACTCAATTTTTTGTTGCTCCCTAAATACATTCCTAACCCATATACACTATAACTTGCAAAAACCGGAGAATGGAAGGGACGAGCCGCATGGTATAATGGCGACCAAGCGGTTTCTTATGGTCGATTTTACGATGGAACTCTAATAGATTTGCATTATGACTTTACCGTGTTTTTGTTATGTGAAAAGCGTATTATAAGAATTCAATTCAGTTACTCTGTTTGCTGGAATAGAAATAAAAAAATGTTAATAATGACTCTTACAATAGTATCATTAAATACAATTCTAAATATACATATTTTTTATGTGTGGTTAGATGTTTCTGCATACATATTTCAAACTATTTTTGATTCGTGTATATAATGGGAGTATCAAACCATATAAAGTATAAGCGAATCATTGTCACTTTGATAAGCAAATTTAATGTCCTACGCAAGTATTTAGGTCACAACTGTCTACGTCGGTACATAAACTACTTGTACCCAACAATTAAACTAGGAAGTTCTAGAACTTCTAGCGTAGGAGCCATTGTCACAAAATCAATTGATTACAAGTCACCGGTTAAGCTAAAGGGATTTGTAGACTATAGGGAGAGATCAGAAGCAATCAGTGTTAGGATTTAGTTTTTGCTCGATAGTGATTAGATTCAAGAAATTTTACTAGATAGAAGTGGCAAACGAGGAGACTACCAGATGTTATGAGGCCACTGCCGCCCATGGACACCTGTGATCCACCTCAGATTAGATAATAATCCTACCTGACGTCGACCACAGATGTGTTGTCTTAGTTACTGTAAAAATTCATTTGATCATCGTTCATGATGAAATCATTATTTTAACACTGCTGGGCACAGGACTTATTCTCAGAGTATGTAGGCTATAGTCCAACACGGTCGCCAAGTACGTGGTGTGTAAAGTTGGTAGATTTTACATACCTGGTTCCTGTACACATTTCTATATACCTACCTAATATTTTATTCACTATAAAAGCAAGTAATAAATGATTTTCAAAATAATTAGGTAGGTAGGTACTTAACCTAAGTAGGTAGGTAGAGTAACTCTAGTCCCTGATTACTTATAATAAATGTTAAACCTGTAAATAAAAATCATTATCGTAAGTAGTTGAAATGTACAGTCGCCTCAAATGCAGAATATATTTCTAGCGTCAAAATGTAAAAATCGTAAACTGCCAATCCGCGACGTATGGATTAATCGAAAAATTTAAAATTTCTCTTTTCCCTTCCGTGTATAAAAGGCGTTAAGTAATATTGTTAATTGCTCGTAAGTATCGCGCGTAATCGTTGGACAACCGCGACCCACAGTTTCGGCGCCATAACTGCGTCGTGCGTCGTTGTAAAATTATTGCAAACTTTCCATTAATTTGCTGATATAGAGAAATTTTAAATAAGCGCACATAACTTATTGCAACATTTTGATTGTGAGTCATTTTATCACATTATAGGTACTCTTAATACTTATTAACTTTATTTTGCGTTTTTAACGTGTAACACAGGTCAAGTCATGTATATGTAATTTTTTCAGGCAGAGATTTAAAGTCAAAGAATAAAATGAAGCTTTATCGTAAAGTATGTTAAACAATGGTTACGACTAAAAATGATATAAAACAAGAAATGTTTAATATATTTAACACGAAATTGGAAATGTTTTAGCAGAAACATTTACTAAAAGGTTTATGAGCGGCGAGCCTTATGCGTGCTACGAACGGTCGAGATGTGAAAATTATGCGGGCGCTGCCCGTCGCCATAAACATTTGCCCCACTTCTAGCTACCAATACATGTCTACAGGGTGGAAATGTTTTGCATTAGTGAAATATTTCTTTAACGTAAAATTGAAAAACGAATTTAGTATTAGATATTAGTTACTAATAGTTTTGACTGGTACTGTGCAGTAATAGCTTAGGCTTTGTGATTTGCCTTCTTTATTTGATCTGGAGTTAAAACCCAGGCACTTAGCTCTGATTTTACGAAGTTTGTGTGTAATGAAAACTTAATTATTACTTGCTTTAACGGTAAGTACAACGTCATGAGGAAATGTGCACGTCTAAAAAACTCGCAAAGGTGTGTGAAATCTGCCAATTCGCACTTGTCTAGAGTTGACGGCCTTAGTGATTAGTATCATATAAAGTTTATGTTCTGTTTTAAATAGGTACACAACGTGAACAATCTCCTTGCAAAGTGGAAAGACGGGCGAAATTAGAATAGTTTTATTTTTGCTATCTGTCAGACCCCAAAATCTGTCAACAGTTTTATAATTTATGGATTGCTTAACTATTTGTTAAATAGTAAATACCTATATTATGAGCATCTCCTATAATGGCAGATAGACATGTCGTATTTAGACAGGTAGCTAAATATGTCCGTATACTCAAGTATAACACAACTCTGCACTCAAGGGATTACGACTACTATTTCCAGAACAAGTTGTTATGGAAATGCTTCAAGTAATTATCTTAGATTCATGACGTCAATCGTATATTAACGGAAAAGGAACATACTTGGATGGTAAATAAGATTATAGTATATAATCAAATTTAAATACTTAGATAAAAGTTAAACTTTCTTAAAGATTTCTTTAATAATAATAATAAGATACGAAATATTTTATTACGTTACACATTACTTGCACTCCACAAAAATCTAACAACCTTAATTATAGATTGGATTACAAAGTTTTAAAGACACAGCCAATCTAGAAAAAAAAATTCTCCCGGTAACAAAATCGAATATTTTTTACGATGCAGGTGACATTAGCAATTTTAAAATCACTTGATCGCGTTTAATTACTTTGTAAATCTTTGTCTATGTTGGCCTCTTGTTATAAATTTAATCCCTTTAGATAGTTTGGGAGACCGGGATTCAAATCCTAGACACGCACTTTGATTTTTAAACTTCACATAAGTTTCGCATAACGCTTTCTACATTCGTAGCCCCCACTAAGTATTTATCCTGTGTCGTGGATAACATTAACATACACAAAGGCGGAAACACTGAAACACCCAGACCCAGAACGGACGTCTAAATTAATCTTTCAGATACAGAGATTTGTCTGGCCGGGGATCGAATCCAGAACATTGCGTATCTGACCTGGTTGATGATCACTCCGCCACGCGGGTCGTCAAACAATCATAACATGCTTTAATAGTGAAGCAAAAATAACAATAACTTTAAAATATAACTTATATAACGGGCATTTCATATAACATTCACGCTTGGATCGTCCCGGGATCAGCGCGGAGCTGTACCAAATGTTTTATTGTTTTATTTTTGTTCGTCGGATCACGGAGACAAAACGGAAATAGATACCCACATTGATATTTAAAACATGAGTTACGTAGAGATCCTATCCATAATACACTTCCTGGTTTTTCGTGACTTAACTACAATTAAGCCAGGACGTGATGTTTTCATTTCATTCATTTGGTATTTGTTTACAAGACAACGTACTAAAGGAGACATACTTATCCGAGGCGTTGAAACCTAGTCCTTAGGGTAGCAACGCATCTGCAGTCAACCTTAAGTAGGATTTTGATCTTATCTGTGGTTCATTATAGGTGTCGGTAGTGGTGAGGCAGTTGTAATTTATAATTAGGTGAACTGCATGCTCGTTTACTATTTCGAAACTATAAAAAAAACCACGGTTCCACCCATACGTTTTATTACCTGGTAAAGCATATGGTATAGTGGACATGTCAGCAAGACAAAAGCCACGCCACAGGTACTGTTAATAGGTACAAACAGTTAATACAGTATATTTCCGGACTTGAACTCTAAACAAATAAAACAATTACGGTAAAATAGTCATAATTATCATAATGAACTCATAAGCAAACGACCAATAAAGCAATATGAAAGTTGCCCTGTTTCGTTGAGGTTTTATAACTTCTGTTTACGATGAAAATTTTAACCGAGATAACAGCAACTTATGACTGTAAGTTCTTGTATAATAATTCGTTATAGTAGACCCGATACATTTTTTGAAAGACTGTCTGATATTAATTTTTATTATGACGGCCGGCGGCGGAGCGGTCACCATACCCATCTGACATGCCTGTCAGTTGTAGGTTCGATCGCCGGCTAGGCAGATGTGGTAAGGAAGACATACATATACACCGCGTTCCAACTTAGTCCTAAGAAATAGCGAGGAATCTGTGGCGAACCACACCACCACCTGAACCTGATCTTATCGGAGGTTGACTATAGACTATAGACATCCTTGGGCAGCTGTGGCCACTTACCATCAGGGAAAGTGCATACTCGATTGCAACGTTATTACTATAATAAAAAATGCACCTCAGTAGCTAATAAATATTAATGATGAGTCTAATTATACTCAAAGCTGTTAACACGGCTACGGTTCTTTTACACACGACTGTTTACTGCTTTTTTATACGACTACAAAAACTCTGCTAATGAAACATCAAAGGAGGGTCGTAATGAAGTTCCGTAATACGATCGGGAACTGATTGAAGTGTGTACTTGGTTTTATCGACGAGAAAATCTCGTTTCGTCATACAGTTCGTGTAATTTGACAGATATTGGCATATTTAAGTTAAATACAGGGATAATGTAACATATTGAATGTAAGTCTTTATTCGTTACGACTATGTGCAAGATTTTATAATTAAACGCGAGAAAGCCGAATTATTAACATGTCAAAAATTTATAATAATAAATAAGTCTTACGTAATTTTAAAGTTAAAGTTCCGATGAAATCTGTAGTAGTTTGAATTTTTGGCCGCAGATAAACATTTCAACAATAATTTGTGTTCGTAGTGTCTTCGTTTTGCATTAATTTCATTTTATAAGTTTAAAAATTACGTTAATCTGTACACGCACTTTAATTGAATTCCTATTTGAATGACTTTTTGGCATACCTTGTAGTTGCGACAAAAAATCCTCATATTAACTTATAATTGAAGTACTACACGATAAAGGGTTAAAAGGGACTTTCAAAGACACGTAAACTTCTAAAGGAAAATTCCCAAACCTGGCCCAAACGATATAGGCACATTTTAATATTTTAAGATGTAACGGGTACTCACGATACGTTTCTTAATTTTGCCGACATTTCCGCCGTGACCACGATCCATGTAACTGGGTCCATGTAATTTCACGACAATACTAGTCTAAAATGATAGATACAGGCACATATTATTAAAGGCTAAAAAACGTGATTGTATATATTGTATATATATTGCGAATCAGAACATATTTATATAAGCCGCATTTTTATCATTCAATATCGTAAAATTTGAAAACAAATACACGTACGTTCTATTATTTCTTCTTCACTATTTAAAATTTCAATGTGTACTAAATATTCTGCCTAAAAGGTTGAAGAAATTATATATTTTTTAGTATAGTAATTTTATGAAAATAACGATTCTCACAGATTCAGGATCGGCATAAATATCTTTTGCATTTTTTAGAATAGCAAAAGATTTCCTAGCGCACAGTTATATACGACCGATTCTTCATTCGATATGGGCGACGTTGAAAATTAAGTCTGCTGATTTAATCCCGAAAACTTCGTAGTATTATATAAAGGTGCACAATTAAGTCTCCGTAACTTAACTCAAGTTCTGTGTGCTTAACTCTGTAGTGTACAAATAAAACCTTAATATGCTTATCAAAAAATACCAGCGCTCAGTCTGGCTTTATGTTCGAGCTACTCCTTTGTGTGGTCCTCCGCGGGTCGTGTAAACAAACGGAGCTCTAGTGTTTTCGTCTACGCTCCAAGGCTCTTAGGTTCCATATTTGCGGAACGAAAAATTTTCTATTGAATCTCTTTATTGTTGCCTTGAATTTGTGATACTGCTCTCGAATATCGGAATGCGCTTAAAGGGTCCTGGTGAAACATAATGAACGAATTTGTGGAGCATATTCAGTGTAGACGTGACTGAAAACCATCTGAAGTTACCTGCTTAGTTAACTGTAGCACATTGACGGTCATAAATGTATATATTAATACGTGAAGCGAAAATTTGTGGAACCATTTTTCGAATACAGCGTGCAGAGAAGACTATGATGTTAGACATACGAAAAAGTAAATGCATAGAATATTATTGATTGGTAATACTTAAGTCTTAAAAAGTTCCTTAAATATAAAATGCTTCATAAAGATTGTTGACCCTGGGAAGAGTTCCCAAAACACTAGCGACATTACCTCATTGAATAGCCAGGCTTATTCTCTGCCCGAGGTAAGCGCCAGCCCTTTGGTCGTTGGTGCACTCGATCAATCTTTTTG
>DWNY01000087.1:0-21751 GCA_018250635.1 Telegonus apastus | reverse complement strand
AAAGCTGGTAAAATAACAACTTTTTACCAATATACATACATTTGGAGTTTTTAATATAAAAGTATACATGGTATTTATAAGAAAATTAAATTATTTTTATTGTCTCTCTGTTTTGGCTAATCTTCGAAACGGCTGGATTGATTGTGACGCGACTTCTACTAACCGATAGCTGAAGTTATTAAGAGTTATTAAGGGCATTCTTTTAGAAAATAAATAGCATAAAAATCTTAAAACTTAAATATTACCTTCGTTTTGCAATGGAATTATTTCCAAACGTGTAATAGTTTACACAGTTACATACGAATTGTATAAACTTTTGTAAGGAATTGAATAATGTAGACAAATACTCTATTCTAACTAATAAATTTACTGCCGCTATATACTTGCAACGCAATTGTTGCTGAGAGAGGTCTTAAACTTTCAATCTGTATTAAATAAGAGCACAAATCTTTTGAAATGATATCTACAAAATTTCTAAAGTATGCTTCAAAATTATTTTTGGATTTGTTGTCAACTTTTGGATTTGTTTATAAAGGAGAAAACACGTTTAAAACATGTTTACGGTATTGAATACGAAGAAAATTATTAATTCTGAAACGTTTGAGAAGTCATGATGATGTATGTCGTATCCCTTTATTTAAAATTATTTATTTTTATGAATTTTATTGTAACAATTTGGTATTCGAATTAGAAATAATGTTTTTTTTTTGTGTAGCATTCATAGAATATATAATATATTTGCTATCTACTTATATATAAGCTGCAATAATAATTCCAGCACGGGTGAATCCAGAAATTTGGTTGAGATGGTCATAACCTAGCCACTAGGTTTTGACCATGTTTAGATTTAACTACATGAATTAACATTTTAGATAGTTAAATCCCAGTATATGGATCCGCGCCTTAGTTCCAGCATGCATACAATATACAGCAACATTTCGAAAATATACTCACTCAAAGTTGTGCAATTTACACAATAATGTTATTTCCCGCCTAGAATATATGAAATTACAACGTCGTTACGGTCATAAAGTCACACGATACAAGTGGCTTTGTACGCGACACGAAATTGTTTCTAAGAATTCGCCGAGAGTTACATAAAAGTAACATACTGTGTTCCATTAAATAGCTTCATTAACATCATTCGTTTAATGCACTGGAGGGCAGAGTTGAAAATGTGATGTTGTCTTAAGCTTTCTACACAATATCCAGTTCAGTACGTATAATTTGTGTCAATAAAGATTGTTAATGAATAATAATGTTGGAAATGGCGACATCTCTACATATATGTCGTTTGTTCTTTTGAATTCTGAGAGAGAATGATACATTATACAAAAATAATATTTTTTAAATGAAACAGGTTTATTTATGTTTTAAGTATATATCGTTGGTGTTGTGTTAAATGAAGAATAATATAAATGTTTTACTTAAGTAGTATCTGGAATGGATTTTAACCTGTCATGCTGGTATTCTTTTCCATTTACAAGCAGCTCTAACTTGCATTTTGTTATCTAAGTGAGTGATTTAAATAATTAACTACCCAATTTTACAACGAAGTAAAACAAAATAAGGTAATCTACATTGTAGAAGGTGTTCTCTAAAGTTTTCAAAGGTATCTAAACTCTACTAAGCTGAGAAAACATCTATGTATATGTAACACTCTGAGACGTGGGCTAATAATGGTAATTAATTCTCATTCGCGGATTATTGGTGTCGTACATGATTATTGATGAAGTGTGTGATAACAAGCGATAACCACTTAAATACCTAGATCATGATAACCTGTATAACCATTGTATCATACAATTCATAAGAAGAAAATAGATTTAGGGACTAAAGTCAACTTCTAACAAGAATACTTTTTTAAATATAGAAGTAACGAGTAAATGAGCACCCAGTACATATCAAGGATACCCGGAATCGTATACCTTCTGTCCTCTTCCTTATAAATCCCAATAGTACAGCGTTTAACAGTCATATTTTAAGCCAGAAATACATGTGGCGAGGGTTCATCAGGAGTCAAAAGTTATGAATAACACTTTCTACATTCGTATCCTTATACTAATATTTTTCTAATGTCGTGTGTACCATAAACACACACAAATAAATCTTAATTAATTATTCAGATATCTCTCTAAGGATCGAATCCAGAACACCTCCGCTTCGGTGTGGTTACTGCTCGGCCATGCGGGTCGTCAAAGATGTCTATGAAGTGGTGATGTTTTTTTATTAAAAAGAAGCAGCAAAGTAGCATGGAGTCCATCTTATGGTAAGTGGACACTGCGGGCAATGTATGCCTTTAATCAAGACCGGATAAGATATGGGGAAATGGGATGGGAAATCAAACCAGAACATAGCAACAGTGCTACAACGCTGCTGCTGCTTAACGATGCTAGTAGAATCGAAGCACAAAGGGTTCCACCACCTTGAACTTGTTACCGTAAAAGCATTACTCGTATCGCGCATACTACTTGAATACTATAAATAATAATTAAATAAATAACGTTTTTTTCATTCATAGCCCCACACTAGGACTTACTCCTGTGTCCTGGGTGCCATGGAAACCATAAAGGCGAATACAAAAACACCCAGAACCAGAACAGAAATCTAAACTCATTCAGGTATCTATCTAGCCGGGGATCGAACCCGGAACCCACTGCGTGTCAGACTGTAGGTCAGAGTACAGAGTACAGGTATAGAGTGTAGGTCGTCTACTAATAATACTAGTTGGATCGTGCATAAGACGCTTTATCGCAGGACTTGGAGCCCGCCCTGCCAAGTGAAATATGATGCGCATTAACTAAAGCTCTTGTTGTGTCCTGTTTTTGTCGCCAAAGCGTTTCGCTGAATTGTATTTACAAGTGGATTCACTTCGGAATGTTAAGCTCGAGACTCGAATGTTCCACGTTTAATTTTAATAAATTTTTGCAGTTGTTCCTTTTGTTTGTTTATCGCTTTAACATTTAAAACAATACGATATACGATGCACATTTATGTATGAGAGTAACGAAATAAATGGAACATTAAGTCATTATAATACCATTTATGAAGAGATATTTTTTTGTGGAAATTTTAAAACTCTAGTGAGTTTTATATTCATTTACGATACGAGTTGGCGCCGTTCTACTTGCCGATCGTTCGGGATCGATTCCTGATCAGGTAAAAATCTAAATAAAAAAAATAATGTTTGCGTATTTACAGACTCATTCCATATATATAATAAAAAATTGCTTTAATTTTTCTCAAGATCACCTTTTGGCCTTACACAGTACGTATTATTTAATAAGAGGGATAGACACGTAACTCCAATAGTTTATCTATTGTTAAGAGCTTATCTGGATATCTGTTGACTGAGCTGAGTTATCTAAAGACCCTTGCTGGAGTCTCCCTTTTACACAGTTATGCAGTAAACCGACACATAATTTCACTGTTCAGTGAGTAGCTGCGAAGCTGTCTTCAAATCATATCAAAAGGTAAGAATCCAAATATCTCTTCCCTTGATGATCCGTGATTTTCTTTTTAGTATCAAACTAACATAAATAAGTAAAACTGTCTCTTATAATTTGTTTAAAATTGTATGCACTCGAGGTAATTAAATATCCGTACAAAATATAAACTTCATGTATTCTCCATATGTATGTGTTTCTCTATGGCCTAGTCTTAAGAAGTAAGTCTTTTAAGTAGTGCGACTCTTTGTAGGTAGACTTTGTAGACACTACCACCATTCTTATTTCTGCCTTTTGACAACCGTGTTAAGCCCTATTATGGGCTCAAAGGAAGCAGTGCATCTGGGTGGCTCTGTAGGCGTATGTGGTTGATTGTAGATGTCTATTAGCAACAATGACCACTTACCATTGGATGGAATGTATGCTCGTTTACTATGAATGTTTGTTGCAAAAAGTTCTAAATGATTTTAGACTAAACATTTAGACGAAGAGTACTCTGGGTATAGGTACGCAGAAGTTGATTAAAACTCGGAAAGTTTTCCTTAATGTCACCAAAGCTGATAGCTTTAATGGTAAGATAACGTTTATATAAGTACGATAAGTTTCAAGAATTACGATTCAGAACGGCAATGTTCATAAGACAGTGACAAGAAATGTATTACTCTAGAACTTGATTCAGGTCAATTTGATTTTCCCGTTTTAAATTTATAAGAAAGCGTTTAGATTTATCTCAGCTTCAGACGTACAAATCAGATTTACCCACAAGCTCTTTTAGAATATTCCTTGGTTGATAGAAATTTTCATGTGAAGTCTTAGTCTTACTATGCGTTTATTTGTATTTTTTTCTTTTTTATTTTTAAGTCTAATTTTCTGTGATCAGTGTCGTTCGTTGACGTTGAGTTTTTAATGTAAGATTATAAGCTATTCAAAGGAGTATCACTTTCCACACGAATAGCCGTGGAATACTCTATGGTTTTCTCTGTATTGCGGGAGCTATGGATATATTTATATCAAAACCTAGTATCAATACAGTAATCCAAAATTATCATTTATATCAGACAGATGTCTAAATTTGGTTGGTGTTCGAATCCGGAAATCACTGCTTGTCAAACCGGTATGCTGACCACTCCGCCAAGCGGGTAGACATTTCAGTCGGTCCAATTATTATACTTCATAAAAATATTTCACTAGAGAATTCGTCTAACTATTAACCTATTTCTGTTTTATAATATGTGCATATAAACAGTGAACGGAGTATCGGCTCTACGCATTCTGTGTTAAATTGCATTCTGAGACCTATTTCATCTACAGCTTGATACCAGATATCAAAGCGACAGCTGCGTTGCCGAAGCAATTGTGATTTTCATTCCACTTCTGTTTGCCTCTCTTGCCCCGCAATACACTTCATATGAATATGTACCCAGTAGAATGGAATTTCGTTCGTTCATTCCAGAATTGTGAAAGGCGCTTACGTACAATAGCAGATAACGTTTTCTTTTTCGTAGAAAAGTTTTGTTAAGAGGCTAGAATTGTAAACAGATATTCAAGTAGACTTTGTTGTTAAATAAATTTAGTATTGTTTTTTTGTATTTATTACATAATATATATATTAAAGAGGCATCGCAAACAATTCCATTGCATGTACGAGTGCATACGTTTTTTTTAATTAAGGAAACATATTAGTACATTACGAAACGAGTGACTAAAGTTGCCTATTATCGCACGGCGTAAGATTAGCGCCCGAACTCAGCGTGGGTGCTGAACGCCATGCTACAATAGACAATTTGAGCAACAAAAATCATATATAATTTATAGCACATGTGACGTAAAATATATTTATGCTATTTCGCTCCGAAATAAATATATACTAAAACAAAAAATGAAACTAAGAAATTTATTTAAATACCTTTTGTTGTATAAGCATTGTTTTATAAATAAATTTATTTTTATCTAGGCAAATCTAAAGAAATCTTATGGTACCTACTGGTGTTATGATTACTTTTAAAAGAACTACTGTAAAATAGAAGTTATTTTATAGTTGAAATTTGTCACCTAGAATAAAAAATATATTTTGTAATAGGAATGATAAATAGACATAGACGTAAGGCGACCCTGCTAGGTCGAGTCAAAGTCGTCTAGGCAGTTATTTCTTGTTAACACTAATCTACCTCAGTGGTAAATCATATTTAAATGTAGAGCAGGGCAAATAAAACTTACTGTAGTTCATCCAAATGAGAGGCAAAAGTAAAGGAAAGTTCTTATCAGTAAATTGGTTTTATAATAATTAATAACATATAGTTTAAACTTTTGTCAACTTAATTTAAATGTTGTCAATTATTTTAATGTAATGCTTTAAATGTTGTAAACAGTGATTGTAAATAGCTACGAGTTTTGTTTTAAGGGCTTATTTTTTACGGTACCGTAACACAAGGGGTTAAAAAGAACCCTATTACGAAACTCTGTCTGTCCGTCCATTACACAGCTCTATCTCTAGAACTGAAATACATGATGACATTTGAAAATGTTACGTTGTGTGTATAGTATAGCTACTATAACAGATATTTAAAATAAAAAGTTAAACAATATATGCGGTCTAATTGAGAAACCTCCTCCTCTTTTGAAGTCAGTTAAAAATAAAAGGGTGTCCCCGGTTCTTTTCGAATTTTTTTATTGTACAGTCCTAATCAGGCACTTCATATTTTTCTAAACACAAGTAGGTACTTTTATAGCTGTTATGATAAGAAATGCTAAAAAAATAAAACTTGCTACTCTGCCGCTTACATTTGTTATGTTCCTATGTTCATTTTAATGTAGTTCTCTGCGAAAACATTAACTCTTATACTATTTTACATACATCATCATACATCAGCGTTTAATAAAGTTATTAGCACAGATACCTAGATATATGTCTGTGGTTATTGAGATAGAAATAGGTGTAGCGGTGATGCCTCTGAAGTCGAACTAAAAGGCTATTACTGCCTTCAATTCGCTTTGAAATAATTCTAATGATAAATATGAGCAAATACAAAGTGACACCCAAGGTTACGTAGGCGGCACTTCTTGTTAACAGTAATAACAAGGTGGATAGGAGATAGGCTAGGCGCTAAATCAAATTTAAATGTAGAGTACACAAAGCAAATGAAATTTACTATTGCCTCGAGGAAATCAGAGACAAGGATAACCGGAAGGGGTCGTCAACAATGCGTAGCCTTTCAGGGCCCGACCTTTGCTTTGATGAAAATGAAAAGGGATAAACGAGAGCAATTTTTCGGTACTTTATTGCGGCAGTTATATAAATAGTTATTAAACGAGAACTGGGTCGCACGTATTACATAAATGTCTTCTGAAAAAATGATTTCCTCCTGTTAGAAGGTTTGATGTGTGTGGGGTCGATTTAAGGAAGAAGTGTAAAATATATCAGTGTTACATTTAGGTCCCTCTATTTAAAGATGCCGTATCAGCATTTGTTTGAATATTCAGTGTTTGAATATATTTCTATTTAACGTGAATTTTTAAAGTGTTTTATATTAAAGTATCAATCCGGTATCTACTATGGAAATTTTGTAAATAAAAAAAACACTAATCAAGCAGTACATACACTATATAATATGAGTAATGAAGCTGATATCTTGTATTCCAAAAGTAAACAATGGCTTAGTTTTCCATAGAAACGGTCGGTAGAATTCATAAGTCCAAGTAAAGGGCATTAATCTTGTGGTGATTCTAGTCCAATTAATTTGTGTACAGAGGGCTCCGTCTAAGTAATTACATGCCACAAATTATACTACGAATTACACCGACGTATACGTTGTTAACATTCTCTATACTTGTAGGTTCTGTAGAGTGGTGGTTTGAAAGTGATAGAACCCTTTGTAGTTTGACTCCATAGGCACCACCGTTACAGTTACTTTTGCCCTATACCAACAGTGTTAAGAACTGCAGTCTTCTGGTTTAGGTCTAGTGAGGGAAATGTTAGGAACATATATCCATATATGAAAAAAATAAAAAAATACTAACCACAGTTATTTCTGCAGCAGCGGCGCAGAGGCATTTATTATTACATTTTGTTCTTTTCCTTATTTTTAGACGATAAACTGTAGAACTAACATTATATTACGTTACGCTACGTTTTAACATTACTGTTTTAACATTATATTACGTTACGCTACGTAGTACCGTGAATGGATACGAACACTCCGATTAAAATTTTCTTGATAAGTCCTCAAAAATAATATCTGTTCTAATGGAGTTAGTTGGAGAGGTCCAAGGGTGTTTTGGACCATTTAATAATATGGTAATTTCATGCTCCTTTAGTTCTTGAATCTTATTAAAAGTATCTCGAGGGTACAAGAAACACACCTGTCCTGAACGATGGTGACTACTAAATATAAAATGATCTGTATACCCTATTACTCCCATCAATAAAACAAAACAAAAAACGTAAAAAAGGTTCGTTCAACATAAATATTACTCCGATAAAACAATTACATCGATGCAGCAGCAGTCAGATCCCAGCAATTAATAAAGATCTATCTAATGACATTCATTCGCGATTTGTGTATACATACGGCGGGATAATTACTTCCCTTCGGTTATTTACGCGGACCCTCGTCACAGTGAGCGCTTGTTTTACACGTCATTCTTGTTTGCTAATGAAAAAAGTGCGCTGGAAAAAATAAATTGCTTTTTATTGTTCAGCCGCAGTCGGGTGGGTGCGTAAATCAGAGATTAAAAAGCTTTGTGAAATACTGTTCACTTTAAACCAACGCAAACATTTGTTATGGCCGTGATAACGCGCTTAAACGACAGTGATAGAGGCGTAAAACGTATTTATTTATTGCTTTAGAATTCCACTCGTTTACCACATGACGCGTTTTGGAATTAAGTCGGGTTATGTAAATTATGTAGGGATGTACCTATAGTGTATATATTACACGTGCATGATATGAGTAGGTATCTATAATTGAGTAAGCGAGGGTGGAACAGTTACGGTTTTGTGTTTGTTTGTCACTTGTGGGGCACTGTTAAAGGCAAAAATAAATTAAATTCATATATACTTTGTAATTGGGCGAGAGGACGCTTGCTTATGTAATTTGTAGTTAATTAATATGAGTAGGTAATGGTTATTTTAAGGTTATTACAAAAGTATCAAAGACTATTGGCGTGGTAAAGGAATCTCCCCCAGTTGTGTGAAGAAAACCCGTGCAGCAGTAGGAGACAATACAGGTTGTAACTTCGCTGAGCTCAAACTTCGTTGTACTGTTTAACAAATGTAATTTATGTATTGCACATTATTCGGCTGTTACTACGTTGACATGGCGCAACACCGTAGATTTATGGGGGCGGCCATAAAAATAATAACTAGCGGAACGTGGGACGGAAGCGGAAACGTCCGGTGACGCGCACCGCGCTCAAATTGTTCAACGCCAGAACCGAGGGTTTATGATGAGTCGTGTAATCGCACTGGTAAACAAATCTAAGCTCATTTTTAGGTTTTTTTTCATATAAAAGATTGAAGTAGGAATCTAGCAGTACACCGCATGGTAAGTGGCCACGGTCGTCTATGTACATTTTAAACAAATTACATTTAAAACAAGAACCTGTCTTAGTATCAGGTACCTGTAGCCAGTAACAGATGCGTTGTCATTATTGAGAACTGATATGGTTGTGTCATTTAAGTCACTGAGCTATTATCCTCATCCTTTCATCTTAACCCAGAACTTTTACTTCAAGCCAGAAATACTGTGGCTGTGGTGTGTACTGGGCGGACCAAGGTGATATTAACATTTTTCAATTCTTGATAATTAACTTTTCTAATTAAAGTATATACAAGAAAAAAATAGAAAATTTTATATCGATTGAAAAAATATTTATATTATAAATAGAACGATAAATTTACGCTATTAATCCAATTATTCATATTTTTTTTCTTGATGTGTGCTAGTATGTAACGATTAAACAACTACGTTTTAAAAAAGTTACTATTTCGGATCAATATATTCAACAATTGAAAACATTTTCGTAAACGAAATTCTTAAATGTAAAAATATGGTAAAATGTAAAGAATCTAATCAAAATAAATTGTTTTTCTACACTTTTCCCTCATCCAGGAAAACTGTTAATATCCTTATATTAAATCTTTCTATGCTAAATATTATCTCAGGATAAAAATAATTTCGTGTCATATAAATAATAAACATGAAGATACACAGGACAGTGTAATAAATCAAAATTACATAATAATATAAGGCTGTGGTTCGTTTAGACACTAATATATCACAGCGCACGGATGTCCATGTCACCGTCTTTGTCCCATTGTCCAACAGACAATAATACTCTGCTCAAACCACTATTTTTGCTACATATATAATTTAAATATTTTGGTGTATAAGTGTTAATAATATTGAAGTAGCAAACAGGCATGCAATAAGTGGTTACTGCCGCCCATGGACGTCGGTGAAAATCGACACCATGAAAATCGCCCCATGAAAATCGACACCAAATAAGATCTGTCTCTGACCTGAAGTAGACCCAAATAATTAGTTGAGGACTAAGTTGGATCGCCTCGGATTTCTTACCTACCATCCTACCTGCTACCCTTACCACCTTACACGGGGAAAGTCGAGGAAAGTAATCCTCCTTGAAACTCGACCTCTCAAATGGCGTTCCGAGGTTTGAATCCCAAATAAGCAATTCTAATTTTTCACTTATGTGCTTATTATAAATTAATCACCACTTCCTAACTTTCTGTAACAGTAGAAGAACATATTGTGTGGAAATGTACCTACATATCTGACAGTTCTTGCAAATATAAACAATATATTTCTTAAACTCTGTGGCGTCTACGAATTTGCATTTGACCAGCGCGTTGAACTATAGCCAAAATTATTCTCACTCTGAGAAGAGTGCCGTGCCCAGCAGCGGGCCAGTATTTTATATTTATTTCCCAAACGGTTTCGTATATACAAAATGATAAACTTAAACGTACATACACAAAACACAACGAAAAAGTTTTATCCGAGATCTCATAACATTACTGAATAGTATTAAAATGTAGTTATGCAGGTAAACATCTGTTTGTAAATATTAGCAATAGCGTTGGTATTTTTTTTTGTATTTGAAGTTTGCCATAGTTGCCTACATTATTTTACCACTCAGTGTATATTTAAATATACTATCGGATTTATATCTATTTCTAGCTGTCTGCATACCCGATACGCCTAATAGAACATTTAATATTCATCGAAACTAAAATGGCTAAGCGACGCCAATTTGTGATATACAAGTATTAATGGATCGGAAAGTAATGTCATGTATGCGCATGTTGATATTTATTAGTAAAGGCACACATGTTAGTAATCAAAGAAAATTTAAGCATAAGAGTATTTAAATCAACCTTGTTCAATCATCAAAGCGCATTTGCTGCAGATTGCTTAAAGTAATCAAAGCAAATGTCTCCCGCATTGTCCGTGCGAAAAAAAACCAAGCTAATCGCGATTCACGTGAAAAGTTTTGTGGACAATACTGAAGAGTTTTTTGACTGTTTGATAACAGGAAAGAAAAATAAGAGTATTCTATACTTATCTAATTTTTAAAATGCGAGAGATTCCTTTGCATTAACCCCTAAGAAACATTCACTACAACATTTTCTAAGAGACAAAAAAATGGTCCAAAATTTCATCTTGACCCAAAATCAATGATTTTTTCTTGGTCTGGCATTAAAATTATGCCCACTACATGCCAGAAGGTTGCGATTAACCCTTTAACTAGAAATAAACCATAGTTAAAAAATAAAATAATGGTAAAATGAACTATAATTATGTTTGTATTTCAAGCAAAATAATTACATTACTTTCCGGTTCCTTTTTATATTTTTATTAAACCAAATTTTCCAATTTGTTATCAAATAAAAAAGGTTCAAATACGAAAATATGGCTTATAATTCTTTAGTTAGATCCAAGCGTAAAATATAAAAGGCGTGAACAAAATATTCACTTTGAAGTAAAAGTCGGTAAAGCGAGCTGATTACCTACTTTTACGGTATTTCGAACGAGACCCTCGTCACTCCTTTTTGCGCTTTTTGCTTGTATATTTACAAATGCAAATGAGTAGTAGAGCTTCCAGCTAGTCGTTTTCTGTATAATGAAAAGCTTGTTCTTAATAATAAATTAAATTTTATGTTCTGCATTAACCCGGACTGCACATTGATTGGTCTCATTATAAGCGTGGCACGATTTATTAAGTTTATGTATCTATCATAAAGTATGTTTTGCATTATATATATTTAACACAATTTCCTTTTTCTACGTACTACAAGATATACTATTTTTGTTCTATTACACATATGACTATAGATTTTCAAGTAATTCTATCATAAATCAGATCACATCTTCGCAATTGTTTTTACGGCCATTAATTAGTTAATTTGTATAGTGTTTATTAATATCATATTAACCATATGTTATATATGTACTATAATTTGCATAGTTGTTATTATTTAATTTGTTAAATTCTTACTTTTGATACATTTATCGTCTCACTTTTTGTCATTCGTTGCCTGTTTAATTAATCCGGATAAATAAGGTTGTAATATAAAGTACTATTCAATAGGAATGCACATTATATGTAGATTATCTAATGATGTTTTCTTTCGTCCTTAAAATAAGTAATAATTAAATAAAATTGTGATCACAATTATTTTTAATTACGGAAGTAGCAAACGAGCTACTGGCAAGCGATCACTGCTGCTCATGGACATCAGTACTCAACCCCAAATAAGATTACAGTCCTATTTGAGGTTGGACACAGATGCGTATTGATCATGGGAAGATATAGACATAGCTTGATTAATTGAATGAATAATTAAATTAACTTAACATTGTTTCGTTCCTTTTGTTAAAGAAAACATAAAATTTTCAACAATACAAAAACACAAGAGCAAATAGATATTTAGCAAAACAGTGTTGTTTTGTTTAGGTTCGTTTAAAATGAGCACACAAAGAAATCTAGCATTCTATTGTGACACATCAGGAGACGGTGTAAGTCCTCTCAGATGATAAATGTACGGTCTACGTGATTCACTGCCGCTGTATCCAACACTGGCCAACCCGTGTGAGCCTCTGAATTATTTTTATGCATTGAAAGAAAAGAAGGTCGACTTTGAGTTATTGGTTGGAAAAATAGTGAAGCACTCTCATAAATCTCGTAGAGAATGAATGTAGAAAGCTGCCTTTACAGTAGAGCAGATGTTATACCCGCTTTCTTGAACGAACTCACACCTTATTCTTGTGAAAAGTGTGCTTGTGAACTGCATTATAAGCTTCGCAGTCTCGAGATAGGAAATATTCAGATTTTTCACATATATTTGGTTTACTTACCTTTTGGTGTACATTCCTGAATGTTTACTTTGTAAATGCAGTTTTAGTGACACGAATTTTTATGTGATAAAAGTAACAAACTACCGTACATCCATCTGATGTTAAGTGATTACTGCAGGCCGTCGACATTTGCTACTAAAATTCAAATAGCACTGGAGTCAGGAATAAATTATGTGCTTGGGTTGTAAAATGTTGCAGGAGGTAAGAGATTAAATTCGGGAGACATCAAGGTGTTTCTGAGAACTCATTTATTTATTATGGCTATCAAAACGCTGTAGTTACCATTCCTTATCATGCGTGCGTCCTTGCGCCTTTTCTAGAAGGATCTACATCCAGCGGTAGACTTCTAAGAGATGTTTAATGTATGATAGACATAGGTGTATTTTAAAAAAGCTATTTACAGTCATAGAATATACGAGAATTTTCCCCGTGCCGTGGGTCTTATGGACCCAAACAAAGATAATACATATACACCTACGTCTAGAAAAGCACTCTAAATTCATAATTTAGATATTTGTATAGCCTGGGATCGAACCACGGACCCACTGCATGTCATAACCGGTGGTGGCCCCATCGCCACGCGCGTCGTCAAACTGTAGTATCGTAACAAATATAAAAAGTTTGGTATTAATTATGAATAATTATTGTCGTCAAAGTAACCTTACGTAAATTTGTAACCGATACCGTGAATTTAAATTTTGAACACTAAACTTCCACTCACGTCAGACATCAGAAGACGACCCACATCAACCCTTGTTTACTTATTTACACGGTAATGAGATTATGTGACAACCATTACACATTTTGAAGTAGAGTGGTAAAGGGATCGGGAATATGTAGCAGAATTCCTAGCGTAAATATCTGCTACATTTGATTCTTAGGACAGGAAGAGGTAGAAAAAAAACTACTTGGTTGATTTCCATAGCCGGTTGGAATTAGTAGAATGGAACTAAGAGTATCATTTATAATTAGATAACATTTTTACAGTCACAGTTACAGCCGTGACATTTAATTTTTCATACTTTAAGAAAACAGAAATTTTAACCCTGGCCTGGAGTATGAATAGAAAAATTCAAATAACCAGATATTATTTTTACTTATACTATCTTTGATCTGTCCAATGTAAACAGCTAATTTACTAAATAATTTGTGCAGTAAGTGGATGTAACGAGCGAGCTTTGTGATAATAATACTTTGTCAGAATTTGCCTCAAATTAGGACAGAGACATAACGTAGTTCACCGGACAGCGGAAGCTTGCATAATAAATGATGTACAATGACAAATTACGTGCAGCATCGGACAGTTTCCTAAAGTTATGCGTTACCTATTTTAGCATTCCACGAACGCAGCCTGCGGTTTGCGAGATGTTTCTAAAGATCATTTGGGGACATGATGTCCATTGCATTACATTCAATATAATACTTGTATTCAGAACGAGTCTTGTGTGTTGTGGAGTTTTGTTCGTTGTTTCTTTAGTATGGTTAAAATATATTTTAACTAGCTGGTCTCCACGGCTTCACTTACGTTAAAGAATTGAAAAGGGCATATAACAACTTTATAACAACTGACATTAACACCCGCAATGGCGGCCGTAAGCGCGTGGATCGCGCTAATGCTTTTTTCAAAAATTATAGTAACTAAATTAGCTTTTATCTTTCAGTGAATATCCCGTCAAAATCGGTCCAGCCGTTTAGAAGAATTCCTCAGCCAAACAGACAAATAGACCGACAGACGGACACAAACATTTTTAAAATTGTATTTTTGTTATAGATACTGTGTATACTTTTAGATTCATTTAGCAAACTGTTAATATTTTGATATTACAAACAGAATTGAGAGATATTGAGATAATTTGGGCCGAAAAGTAGTATTGTTTCATGGTTATACTTAAATATTGTGATTATTATTATCAGACTTTACCTTGCGTACACGGCAAAAACTTTTATATTTTATTTAGGCGAAAAATTCAACATATTTTCCTGTATTCTTCGTCATAAAAAATAACACGGAATATTAAAAATTCAAGAAGAATTTTACCGACATTTTTCCGTTACAAAAGATAATGGTAATATGCTTTTAAGAATTGCTCTTAACAATCACCAGTGAAGAAGTTGATGTTGAAAGAACGTAAAAAACTTGGAGTAAACGTGCCTATTGTACTACATGATTAATAGTGTGGCAAACAGAGGGTCCCTTTCATAAATAGGGGTTCGCCTTTACGCCTTCAGTGTTAATGCGATTACCACATAATCTTTTCACAAATTTTTGTCAACCCAGACACATTCAAATTTTATAAAATCATTATTATATTTTATTAGCCATGCATTATTATTAGCAAATTTAAGAAGTTTGGATAAATTTTCTCAGAGTGCATTTTACTTGTAGCAATATTGTAATTGTATTGTGAAGTAAACGCAAATATATATTTTAAGCAATTTGTGGTTTATACTATCCTTGCTATTTATCAGTAAGCTTGTCATTTTTTTAATATCCAACAATCAATTGAAAAAGCGTTTAGTGATGTAGGGTCTTGTGTACTTACTTGTAATTAATTTTAACAAAGCATGTCATATATGTTCAAATTCAAGGGGTTTAATAATAGACTTTCCCACTGTTTACGTAATGGCTTCATCATTAGACCATCATTAGTAAGCCCAAAGATGTCGTCAAAATGAATGAATGAATGAATCAATGGATGATTGAATCAATGAATTGAACTCAAGCTTAAGGGTTTTTTCCAACAGCCTCGAACAGTTCCACAACTAATTTCTTGGTTTATTCTATTGAGCTTATGACAACGAATCATATGAGCCTAAAATCGATAGATTCACTCGTAGCCGCTGAAGAGTTCCACAACCGGTGGATTGATAGAATCGGAATTAATTTGATGATGGAATCAGGAGGTGTCCTGATTCTATCGTCAATACACCAAGATTTATTTTTTTTGATACGACGATTATTATTTAAAAGATTTTATTACATTACTTGCTGACCAGGGAAACGTTGTTCTGCCATTTGTATAGAGAATTCGACGACAGAAAAGTTACTTCTGATTTTAAATTGTAATAACTTTTGATAGAGTAGATCGATTTTGATGAAATAAAGTCTAAATGTTAAGTTAAGATTTGTACTATGGATATATTTACTTTTCCTTGAATTCAATTTTGTTGTTTTGGCGGCAAGTAATTTTAAATACAAACACGGCAAGCGCGATTTAGATTCTTATTATATATAATACAGATATGTATATTACTTAGTTACAAGTGAAGTTAATATAAAAGTGTTAAAATAGTCACAATAACGTCAGTGAAGTCCCTACCTTTTATTTATAAACACAATGTTACCATTAAAATTTATTTGAACAGAACAAAAGCACAAGTCATAAATGATTCAAAGCAAGTTCAAAGGTTTATATTTAACGTAGATATATAAAGTGTAAATAAAGTTGACTGACTGGGAAACAATTTAATTCCGTGTTTGATTCAATTAGCCGATTGTCAAGTCAAATTTGGGTAAAACGAACTAACAGATGTTCGTTTTCTAAGAAATACTTTGTCTCAGCTTAATAATATTAAATAACGCGAATGGTTCTTCGTTTCCACACCTGCGTTCAAAACATTAGTTGTTAGACATAGACAATGTATTGATACGCTCATAAATCTAGCAAAATACGCGTATAAGTACGTCAACACGTGTAAGAATAACATCCATCTTGTTAAAAAAGAAAAGTTTGTGTTCTTACAAACTTTTAACAAATGCCTGCAAAACGTTCCTGTCTTATTGCCTCTGAGAATTTTTCGAAACTTTTCAATCCTACGGCTGCTTATAACTTTTTCCATCACAATAACTTTGCTTAAAACGATACAAATAACAGAAGTCCTCAGAAGGCTCACGACCTAGCATTCTGAGATAATAAGATATGATTAACATAAGACTAGGTGTTTCAAAAAATTTTATATTTCCAAAGACCTTTAAGTTGATTGAGTACCTACTGAAATAGGCAATTGTCGTTTATATTATTTTGGGATAATATGATAAATATTGTAATTACTATAGCGTTCTTAAACATGAAAATAAGACATTTTTATAACACTAGAACATACATATAGTATGGGGTTGTGGTAGCTATTTATCATATGTATGTTGCTCCAAGCATATAATCTGTAAATGGTATAATCGAACACTTTTATTTGATCAATCTTGCTAGTTGTGAGACTAGTTTCGCCCGCGTGTATTCTATCCCATATGAATAGGTGTCTCATATGAGTTGGTAAATTTTTCTGGTGCTTTTTAATGGTGCTTTATTTAGTAACAAAAATCCACCCATCATAATTTCCACATTTATAATAGTAGTAGGAAAAACTATTTTAATAATTATATCTCATATCGTAAAACTAAATAATGGTTCAATAATAAATTGATTAATTTTATGCCAGTTCAAAAACTGGCTTGATACTTCATTCGAACATTATCGACTTTATTTGGAATCACAGATCACAGAAATAAGAAGCCGTAAATAAAATACATTATCTAGGAACGCTAAGAAGAGTTGATTTAAAGGAATATTTTATTGTTGAAGAGCTTTGGCGACCTATTTCCGAGCTCGAATAGAACTAAAATGGTTTCACTCTCATAATGAAGATAAAGTAATCTTTAACGCTAACCACTTCTCTGTATTCTATTCCACGGTGAAATCTTATACGATAATAGCACTTAAGAAATAAACTATATCGTGCTATACATTAATACCTAATCTACTTTAAAATTTTAAAAATAATAATTGAATCCTGTTTTTGCTTAATCCGTGTTTTTTTTGATAAAATGGAAATTGCAAATGATCAAGTCTTCCTACTAAAAACAATTTCGCGTGAAGTAAGGGTGGTACCTGAATTCAAATACTGACGCGATGCCACTCCTAGTGGCTGAGATGATTACGTCTTACTTTTCCAACTCTTTATACTCTTCCAAAGAATCGTATGCTTTACGCTAAAAATAAGGGTGACGCTACCTCCATCATCGAACCAGTCTGATTTACCACCTTTAATGGGAAGAGATCCTTATCCAGCATCACTTAACAATGATAACAGTCACAGCCCTATTATTTCAATACGATTTTTGTGTAGTTTAACAAGTAAAGAGTAAATGTTGAGTAAAATTTTCGATATGCAGATTTTAAATTATACAAAGTATTTTTGTATGTTGAATTTAAAATGGACTTTGTTACCTGATTTTACTTATAGCTAAACTATATTGCTTTTGAAATTGAGTTTCACAATCATCTTATACTTTCAAAATATTTGCCAGAACTTTAAAACATGTATTAAAATCTAAAAATTACAGATTACAATTTATGGTAATGTGGCCATACCTAATTGCACTTTATTGATTAATATATTAGGCCAAACCATTATTAGTAATAGAAATTTGTAAGTAATTAATTATGCCGTTCATTCTTATCAGAATATCCAGCTTCTATATATTGTATTGAAATATAATTAAAAAATCACATAGTAGTTGTAATTAAGAAGTACTCCTCTAAACCACCCTATAAAATTATAATCTAATAAACATTACCATAGCACCAAGGACTGAAATTATATTTTATCCAACAAAACAGAATATAAAAATCTACCTTCAATTGAAACTGTTATTGATCACTTTAACTCAAATTAGAACTACCTAAACTGTGAGCTTTAATAATATTGAAATATCTTACAGCTATTAAAATAAAGGTGGTTATTTGTTGAGGTTTTATAAAAAATCTTAAACAAGGTGAATATTCTACGAAGAAGCCTTAATAATATATTGGTAATAAATTAACGTTAACTTCATAAAGAATCGCAAGGATTCCGTAAATTATCAGCGAACCGGACGCTTAGTTCAATTTACCGAGGCGAATGGAAAATAAAAGTACACCGCATAACGGCAGAAGGCGGTGGGCCACGGGCATTTGTGAACCTCGCGCTTACAGGCTAATATCGCCGCTTACATTGGATTTTCGCATGAAATGTTGGAGCGCCGTATCCCATTTGCACTTTATTTTAATTTAACAAATTGCGGTCGCATGAAAATATATTTAACAATATGAATAAAATTTAGCAAAACGACTCACGGTGCTTACCATGTTAATGTTATAAAGAACTTTGTGTTAAATTGAACGTACATTGCCAACAGATCGTTAGCTCCTTGTTTCTTACAAATTTAATATGCAAAGGTCTGTTTGTATAGTCTATCCGCTTTAAGGGATTAAGAAGCTAACTTTCAGGAAATTAAGGCAAATATTTAATTTCTATTATCGGAATCTTTAAAAATGGCACACTTTTCGAGGAAATGATTGGAAAACTGGTTAAAATAATGTTAAAGTACTAGCAAATCAGCAGCGGTTTTTGCGTTATTTAACAGAAACTCATAAGCACATGTATATATTATTGATAATGACAATAAGATGATTAAGGTGAGGTTGGCTGGAAATATTTCTTATTATGAACGTAGCAAACGAGCATGCAGGCCATCTGATAGAAAATGGCAAATGTCGTCCATAGACATATGTTAGCAATGAATAAGCTGGATAAGATTTAGATCATGAGTTAGGACATAGTAGCGCCAACCACTGGTATTATTAGCAGAAATAGGTGGCAGTGATGCCTGCGGAGTCGGACCACAAAGAGTTACTTCCACTCCCTCCTATTTAAAAATAACAAAATGTGGGCACATACGTTCTTTGAATAGAATAATGATTCGTAAAACTTTGAATCAAAATGATGCCATCACCTTTACTTCATAATACATGCAATAGGTACATAAGTACAGGAATCAAGAGAACCGCAGGGAAACTATAATTCATGCGAAACTTGTGCGACAGCCTGTATTTCCTGTTAATGTCCGGCCTCGATTATAAAAATGGAAGTCATATAAAATATATTGGTGACTTATTCGTTGTTATATTTCATTCCACTAGGGTCGATGAGAAATTTTACGTTTTTTGCTTTATGGCCTAAATATATTTTTATGATATTGCAGTTTGGATAAATGTATATTGAGGGTAAGATTACTATTATGTATCAGAAGCTTACGTTGAGTAACTAATCTGTAGTATAGTCATCGAGTAACTGTCTTAGCAAATTAGTACAAACGTTAAAAATATTAGTTATGAACATACAAATAACACAAACACGTACATTTAGAAAAAGACAAAATGGATCAAATTGTTTTGCTGGAGATCGGACCTGGTACTCTCTTCGTGGGCAACCCGTATGTGCTGTACAATATGCACATAAATTATGTGCCTTATATAACCTGCTCTATTGAGTTCTAGATTATTAATAACAAAGAGCTTTAATTAAAAACCTTAATAGAAATACTTCTAGTTTTATTAATTGTAGAACTATTTCAAGACAGACAACTCAAGAAACTTCTATAAATTAAAGGAAGTAAAATGGTTTGAAAAGAGGTAACTTTCTTTTAATAAAAGGAAGTTCGTTAAGAGTTAATAAGGAGGGAAACGTCGCAAATTTAAAGAAAAAAGTCAATATGAAGTTGCTTGTAGAAAACTAAAGCTCGGCTTTAAAATGTAGATTGATCTACGTTCAAGTAAATTTCGGAAATTCGAAACTGAATTGTTCAGTAACTCACACATTTTTAGGATAACAATTTCACTCTAGTACAACACATTCGAATTTCGCGGAATTTGGCTCGTTCAATGTATGTGATATTTTTAAATAGGTACCTGACATAACGTTCAATAAAAATTTTGAGAATTCTTTAACTTGTTGAATTGTATGAAGTATCTTTTTTATTTTCAAAGTTGACTCGTTTATAATGACGAGAATGGAAGCTTTTAATATTAATATGACATGTAATTGTCAGTAGGTATCATTCATAAAAGAAAACGTAAAGTGGGAAAACATGTAAACATTTTACATTTATTAGCCCGGAAAAATGGGGTTGGTTTTCTTCTTAGGCCAATTAGGTTGGTATATTTTCTTATTTTCGTTACCATTACAAGTAAGATCAAACTTTGTTGTCTTGTTATTTTCTCGTCATTGGCAATAAACTTCAATATTCAAGAATGAAGTGACTGGTCTGGGGGATGCTCAAATAGTTTCAGAATAGTTGGTTCAGTATCTGAGAAAGTTTCTAAAATAAATTAGTTTAGGGAAAGTAAACAACTGGTACGTTGCTCAATGTTCTGCTAAATTTAGTTGTGGCTATCGCCATTCTAATCACATGGTAAATATTTTTTTAATTAATTAAATGAGTACTGGATCTAACAACTTCTCTTATATTATTGAGTTAATCATTGCACAGATCTATTAATTTCGTAAGTCATACATATATGTTAGGTTTAAGACTTTAAGACAATTTTCATTGCTCAATTTCATATAAATAAAGAATAGCCAGGTAGAAATACATTTATATGTATACATAATTGCATACACATTATAATGACAGCTACATCTCTACGTTTACACATTCTATATACACGTACATACATACTAAAAAGGCTATAAAAATAACAATAATTTCATCGCAGTTGTCCACTTTTTGTTGTATGGTCATAATCGATTTGTTGAAAGGAATGTCATGAATAGCCTCATGTTAAACCATTAAACTACACCTTTTGTTGTATTTCAGATGATTACGGTATACGTCTTTATTACCGCATTACATTAAAAATGTTTTCAAAATACCTGTCTCCTCACGTACCTAATCCTTTGAGATTATCAGGTATTATGGAGGAGTGATGATAAGTAAGATAGCTCCATTCTATGAAAAGGTGTAGGTATATATATACATATATATCATCGTTTGAATCTTCTTTAACAGATATTTACTAAAAGTCCTTGATGTGGGACGGTTGATAAAAGTTGATACATTTTATCTATTTTCTTATTTCTGTTTTATTCTGTACCAAAGTTACCAAATAT